>JAAAYG020037708.1:0-13693 GCA_009936455.2 Tomocerus minor
ACATAATAACTGTCTATTATGCCACTACCCCCATTAAATACAGGTCGATAAAATAAAAGATTCTCTGGAGAAGATATGTGAAATGATATGGTATCATGATGACCTCATTTATCTAGAGTAATAATACGTTTTGTTTTGAATCATCATAAGGAAATGTGCTAACATATTGAAATATCCGTATAAAAAGGTAAACGATTACTTGATACATAAATTAAGAGCGTACCCTTCGGATAAGAACGGAATCGTTGCCGATGACGGCGAGTCGTGAGTCAAGTCTATAGTTGCATCGTCCGTTTTGATAATCCTGGAAACAATCCAGTGAAAGGCATACGTCCTCCAGAGCTTCTTTCAAATGATTCCTCAGCCAGACATTCACATTGATCATCTCTCCTGCCTCGAACCTCATCTCTTCCGTCTTGGCTGCCTCCCCGTTTATTGTGATTTCTAAGTCAAAGGAAAGGAAGAGAAAAATCACATCAATCCTACACTAAAATTACGACTCTGACACATTCTCCATCTCTCTTTCATTGAAGGCCAACCAGAAGCAATGAAAAATGTTATCAGCCTTTGCAGTAATTTCCAACAAACAACTCATCAACTCTTTTTACCTAGTTAGCAAAATTGTCATCGAGAAAATTAAAAATGAATTATTGAACATTTATATACCCCATTGAATTGGTGAAACTGTGACAAGTTGCACGTTGGCTGGTGTCAAGCGTATTCCTTGTAATGTTGCCTTGCCAGAACATTCTGGAAGAACCCACTTCAAATCTACATTTGTGACAATATGCTCGCAGCAGGCAATTTCTTCTTTACCTGCAGCAAAAACAAAAATAGCATCAGTTGGACAGTTTATCATTCGATTTCGACGTGGACTATAAATCATTGTGCTTCACCTTCACCACCATTACCTTTCTTGATGTTTGTCATAGAACACCTATCTAGAGGGACGGGAATTCGACATGTTTCATTTTTCTCAACTAATATCTGCTTAGATTTTGCATAATGAACTTCCATTTCATGTTGAGTTGCATTGCAAAGATCCAGGACAAGATAAAACTGTGATGGCCTAAATATACAAAAATATAGATTTATTATTTAAATACATTAAAACCTATTTAAATTACAATAATTTATGTTGAACATACGACTCTCCCGGTAAAGTATCCCATTTTGTTATATAAATTGAGGGGGAAACTTCCACATTAAACGCTATAGCGCAATTTCTAAAATGACATGTTTGTAACCCAGGTCCACCCGAATACTTTAGTTTAAGAACTGCTTCAAAATTCTAGAAACACAACATATCCACATTCAAACGACATTCTTAACCAATTAATGAAAATTAAATATTTAGCTTTAACTTCATTACCTTCATATGCGATACTATGGACATTTTTGGCGTTCTAATGGATACCGAGCTCATACTACTCTCCCCACTTTTCACACTGGAGCTTCAAAAGTAATAATCAGTGTTATTATAAAAAAGACTAATACCACCTCGTTCAATATTCATTTTTGCAAGCAAAAAACCAGCAAAATTTATAAAATAGGTTTAGGTATGAGTACCGATTCGAAGCAGATGATTCTGTACGTTTAGCTCGTAATCGATCAGAAATGGCACCTAGCCGGGACGGGAGGGAACTCGGTCCATCCACAGTATTTGTGTTGACTGGCAAAGACGAAATGCTGCTATTGTCTCCAGCCTGGTAATCAGGCTGCCCAATGAAGTCGCCTACCCCGTAGATGTACATCGTAAAACTGGCAGTTGTACCTGGGAGGATGGGCAGCTGTGATAGAATATTTTCATCGCTCCATTTGAAAATCTCCAGCGCTCGTTTATCCAAACGAGAGTCCAGCGTTAATTCCAACGTTTCAATAGGCACTTTCCCCGTATTTGTCAAAGTCACACAGCATTCTTGACTCTCACCCATTAAAAGTGAAATACTTGCACTAGTTACAATCGAGTCAGAAAATGAGCTAAAGAATTCTGATTTCGGTTTCGATGTCTCGACCTGCAGATTTTCAAGACAGAAACATTGTCATTTAACTGATTAGGAATAATTAGGATTCATAGTTTGATTATTATGATTCCACCAAACCAAAAACACTATAAAACAGGGGACAAACCTCTAATGACGGTAGAGCAGGTACAATTTCTATATCTATATGAGGACATACGGAATTCTTCATATTTTTTAGACGAATATTGGATTTTACTCCAAGGAGGTAAGTAGAGTAGCCTACATAAACATTTTCCAATTTAAACATTTTTCAATTACTTCTTATACCTATACAAATACCATATTGTCAAGACTTTTACCTAAAATTCTTAAGTTTCCTGGACAAAGTGGAATTCCTGTTAATGTAGCAGGAAAGACAGAACACTCCGCCGGCAAGGAAATTACATTGGAATTTACTTGAAAATTGACACCTTCAGTAATGAGGCACTGCAATAAACATTGAAAATGCCTTAAACCACTGAGTTTTATCCCCACACAACCAAATTGGCCAACAAAGGAATTAATTGCATAAATTGTGTAACAGCTTCCTCTGCTATATAAGGGGGCGTGTAACGGCAGATATTGTAAACATTAATTAGCTAAAAATGTTTTATATTTTATAACTTTCATGACATTATAGATTTGGCATTTTTATTGTAATGATTGGTTTAATGATGGCTTACCATAGATGAGACCTTAAGCTCAATCGGTAAAGGATTCTCCAAAAGTACGTTAATTTCGCAAAGCTCTCCTTCAACCCAGCTGAAGTCTAAATTGCATTAAAATTTTTCCATTTATTGAAATGTCGAAATTAAGTGTGCGTTAAACATCAAAATAAATAGAAACCTAAATAAAGGAACTTACCAGCTTTGCTAGCATCTTTATGAACCTTTTCTCTATTGGTATTAAATGGAGTGTATACAAAAGGGCTGGCTTCTTCCGGCCCTTTTTTCTCTTCGATTTTTTCAGCTCTCAAATGGGGTGTAGGAGAGACCAGTTTAAAAACTCTGTTTATATTAAATCATAATTAAAACTTTAAGATTCTACCATTGAAATTGTTCCTTCCAAGAAAATCAATGAGCAGGAAACGTACTTGACTAATGGAATGCCAGTTAAATGCACAGGGGGGACAATAATTCCGTTTTCTAATGCCAAAGGGACTGGAACACCTTCGCACTCTTTCGACAGTATTTCAAGTTGCATCGCTAACTCCTTCTTCTCGTCTCTGCTCAACTGCGTGAAAATATTCGAATAGTTATTGCAACTGATAAGCTATTCCTTTATTTCTAGAGCAGTGCAACTTACATGAGGTAGCATTGTGTGGACCAGTAACGTCATATGTCTTGTTGCTAAAGCATTATTGCCCTTCCTTTTTGCAGTTCCAACTAATTCTTGCATCACTTGAATCTGCAGTCTTGGCCACCCGTAGAAACCGAATCGAGCATTTTCATTGGGGTCTAAAGATAATCTATAGCCTTCCATTAATTGCAACAACAGGGAATGACAAAGAGCCCAATTAGGATGGGGATTGTGAGGCGAAACACATCTCATCGCCGCCACCCTCTTGAAAAATGCAGCTTTCCGATGGAAGCCAAGTTTAGTGTACAGCTCTGACAAAGCGTTGAATCTTTGCATCTGGATAAAATTAATAGTTAAAATTAATAATTTTATATACGCAGTTAATTTTAATTAAATTAACCGTACAGATATTGCAACAATGTTGCTATAAAATTCAACCAAAACAAATAAATAGCTAGCACACCTTTTCATCTTCCGTCAGTTGTAAACTTATGAAAACAGCATTTTGTAGAAAGTCAGCTGCAGCTAAAGTTTGTCGTTGTTCTATTAGGACTAATGCTGCTTTGATAGACGCCTCTGTTTCGATAATTCCAGCTTGACGATACTAAAGAATATAAAGTAAATAAGTGCAGTTTTTCATTTAAAAACACAAATGGCTAAACACAATTAAATAATTATTGTATTAATTAAAAATTGAGCTTAAATCTCACTTTTCCATAATGAGTAACAGCTTCCCGGTATTTGTCAAGAATATCTAATTGTGTTAGTAAATTTTTTATTGGAATTTTCCCACCCGGTAAATTATTAGAATCGGAAGGGTCAAGGCCATGTGGCAGAGAATTTGTTGCTGTTAACGTTGAAATTTTATATTTTGACAGCTCATTGCCCTGCAGTGATGAGTTTCTTTGAAGGTTCCTTTGATTTTCTTGTCTCAGATGTGGGTACATACATGAGACGGACGCTGAGCACATGCCTTCCAAAGCTCCTACACAAATATATTAACCATTTAAAACTTCATCGTGATAACAAAGAATCTATTTACTCCTTTTTCAATATTTGACAACCATTTCAGTTTATATTAATAAAATACCTACCTGCCAGCCAGAGCCAATCGTTAACACTTTTGAGAATTTCCACTGCAGCTTGGTAATGGGTAATAGCCTCAGAAGGAAGTCCAGCTTGAAGACTTAAATCGCCTAATTGTTTTTTGAGCCTACCATCTGCTCTCCGTTTATTATTTTTGGACTCCAAGTCTAGACCTACGAAATCTTTTTTCTCAAAAGGAGCACAGAGCGCTGACAGCAATAAAGAACGGTCCGCTTTTCTTACACTGTAAATTAAGATTGAATATCTAAGATTAGTATTCTTAAAAAATTATGAGCATTGTATGTCGAATAGGAAAACTTTTGGCAATTACGCTAATTTGTCCAATCGTTTTGACTCTAACACCCAAAATAGGCTTGCAATAAATTCTTCAATATCAGCTTCTAAATTTTGGCTCTGATCCATAGTAGGGTAAAAGAGGGTTCTGGCTTTAAAATTTGATGGGGTGGTAAGTGACCTTCCTTCAGTGTGGGAAGACTTTCCTGAATCTGTTTCCGAAGGTTTGTAAGTTTCAGTCATCGCTGAGTACTGGATGGTACCAGAAATGGATTCAGATCTAGAACTGGAGTCTTCACTTGTAGAATCGCACGTCTCTGTATCTTCCGTAGGCGTGCCCAGGTAGTTTTGAAGGGAATCAGAACTAGGGGTTTTCCTTGGTAGAGTAAGTCCTCCCGTCTGTTAACACATCTTAAACTTAGCAGTTTTAACAACTGAAATTTAAAATTCTAGGAAAAATTAACTTACACTACTGTGACTTGACGATGTGATGGAATTTGATGCGGAGGTCGTAGATTCCGTCGTATTATTTGAAAGGCTATTTCCATTTTCGTGATTTTCTTGCCTATTTTTATCGTAACTTTGAAAGTCAGCCTCAATTGACTCTACACATGGACTAACATCCGAAGAGTGCTGCCCTTCATAAACACTACCGTCCTGGTTTAATCCGAATAGAATACACCGGGAATCGAATAGTGTGAAGGCGTATTTAACTTTGAGAGATTCGTGTATACGGCACAATTCGTTGAATTCTTCCTGCGAGTTACATTGACCAATAGAAATAAGGCCTAATGCCTTTCGATGAGTTTGGAAGTCGCCCCAGTCATTGTTTTCTACAGGATAACTTCGTAGAAAACGTATCCAGATATTTCTAGCATGATTTTGAGAATCATATAATCTTATTTGATTTACTCGGGATATTCTTTCGAACGCTCGGTTGAATTGCTTCGTTCGTAATTGACGTCCTAAAACGAAAGTTTAAGCAAAGTGTAAATACAATAATAATACAAAACGGCCACATTTTGAATGTTTTGATTTCTATACAAAATTGTTAATATACCAATGTGACGAACGACGACTAATAGTGCTTGATGATCATGCGGAGTTTGTTGGTAATCTGGATATGACATGTTCTGCTCAGGAGCACTGCCCGACAAAATGACGCTTACCGCAGACCTCATTTATTGGCATAAAAGTAACATTTAGCAGGTGCTCCAACAACATATGAAAAGTTCTACAAAAAATTAAACATAACCCAAATATCAAAAATATTATATTTACTACAAAGTACCTATATTCCGATTTAATTTTATATATCCCTTGGACTTGTATATATATTTTTTTAAATATTGAACAGAATGTATAAAATTCAGATTGTAAATTACCCTCCCGTTCGATCAACCACACTCCATATTTTCTTGGTCGTTTTCTTCTTAAAACTGAATAATTTTCAGTTTGGAAGATACAATCAACTTTTTAATTGAAATTAATTCAGGACAACAATTTTTTGTTGAGGTAATCTTTTTGGTTTACACGATAACACTAAGTGTCAAGAACCAAAACTGATTTGAATAAAGTAGCTATTCATTGAACTGTCGCTTTATTTAGATCAGAGTGCAGAACAAATCTCTGAGTGAGCAGAAAACACAACTCACAACAAGAACCTTTCCTTCTTTTTTACATTAGGTTTGGTGCTATTCTTTCTTGCCATTGCATTGCCCTATAGCCATCATACACATTGATTCAGCGAGCTTGCAAACTTGCCACTTGTACAAGAATGTAATACATATGGCTTTTTCTACATAATTCCGCCCTGCATGTAAAATTACCTGCTTCTAAAATCTCAAGTGATCAAGTTTTTATGCATTATGCAGCATGATGTATATGGGTGTTGCGTAAATTAAGTCCGTACGTATGATAATATTTTATGTACTATATATTTATCTATTTCTAGGTATTATCTAAATTCACCTCACCATTTAGCATTGAGTTTGCATAAGTTTATTTTAATTGATGCCAGGAAATAAGTGTCACATTAAAAAAAAACAAAATGTGTATAAAGTGATATGCATTTATTTTTGATAAAGGGACTGGGCAAAATTAGTATAAATGCTTATTTGTAACAGTTATGCTGCGAAAGAAAACTGTTTCGCAATATAAAAATATAAAAACAGAGTCCCATTTCGTGTAAGAATGAGAATTATATTGCTACGACAAATATTTATGAGCAGATAGCTAATGTATTAGTATACTATGATGTATAGGTAATTTGGTTTAAAATTAGTATAAATTAGCAGTTAAATAAACAGTTATCATTAATTAAACAGACCAATGTGAGCAGAGGCTTTTGAAAAGACTGTTAACCTCAAGAACGTTTCTGAAAGAGCCATTAAGAATGCCCTCAGCCTCTGCTCTGATGTCAAAATTATTTCCCTTTTCATCTAAGTGATACTTCCAAAGAGACCCCATTAGGTAGCCCAACTTTGCGGCTTCCACTTGAGCATTTTCAGGGTGACCATTCAGGTAAAGCGTAGATCTAAAACCACTGGACAGTAAGGAGGCCTCAGCATTGTTGTCCTTTGATATTTCAGAGGATGTGAAATCCGCCAGTGCATTCATAGTCCATTCGAATACCTTAAGTGGGAGGAGATAAAGAAAATTAATCTGCTAATGTCAACCGAATCCTTTTACTATTATAATGAGCAGTTTCTCATTTCTTTCATACCTGATTATTTCCAATTGCTGCAACATTTCTAATTGTGTTTACAACTAATAAGTCTCCTGCAAGTGTGGCTAGCTTATTTCCTTGATTAATGTCCTTGTCTTTAGATTCTTGTACTGTACGATGAATTCTGTATGCCGCTGCAGATTGAACCATTGCACGAGCCAAGAGAATTTGCCTGTGAAGATGCGGATATTAATTGATATTTAGCGGATATTAATTAGATTAGGATATTAATTAATTCGAAGAATATAACATACATAAAAGTTATACCATGAAACATCAAAAATACACTGTGTATACAAATTTTGTAAATAAAGGCTACATGGTTAGTATTTTCACCTTTCTGAAAATCCGTTGGAGTAGTAAACGTCATTGTCAATACAGTGCCCTGTCAATTTTGACATAAGTAGAACTAAAATCCCTGGGGTTCGTATATCGCTATTTTCATTAAAAAACAGCTCCCTGTAATTTGTGAAAGAAATTACATTGAAATGAAATGATGGAATGCAGAAGGAGAGTGAGTATCTATAAAATGAAGCTAAAAGTAAATATAAGATCGCCTGAAAAAGCAGAAACAATTGTAAAAGACTCACCCTGCAGTAGCCACGAAAGGATGGCCTGAAATGCCCCCGGCCATTTTAAAGGCTAGTTTCCCCATTTCCGGGTTTGAATTGAGAATTTTTTTCAAGTTGATGAGGTCCAGCACTTGGTCCTTGGTTTGACCGAGGCAGTCCTCTGCTTTTTTAAGCAAAAAGGAACTTCTAGTTAATTTTAACATGTTGAAATATTATGGGGTCGTTGAGTGAGCAGTTTAGTAACTGAAATCAAAGCTGAAATGAATTGTATGCATTAGAAGATCTCTAGCTTAGGAGTTAGAGGTTTGTCATGAGTATGAGCAGCCCAAAGAACCGTTATGGTTGCAGAGCGAGAAGATTGAAGTTGAGCAAGTGTAGATATAATACGTAGCTACCTACCTAACCATCTGAATGCCAAATGGCATCACTAAAATCCTTAACCAAGCTATAAGTCCAACAGGAATGTGCACAGTACATACATAAAGTAGAAGTAGTGTGTGTGAGAGAGAGAGAGCTATCACCGTATCAAACAGGTAGACTACCTCAAGAAAATGGGCAGATAGATTGGTATCTGTAGATATGTAAAAAAAAATTAGATGAGGAGAGGATGAGACGATCATGATGTGTTTGTTTTGTATATACACTTGTTTACAAGTAAATACTATCTATCCATATTGTTTCCTTTGCATTTGTACAGCACAAGCCTGTAATAATAAAGCCAAGTGAGGTTTAGGTAATGCAAGTATACATCATCAACGAGATGAACTGAACAATGTAGGCAGATGCTTTAACTCTAACAGTGAACTATTATTTTCCTCTTCATGTCTACAGCAATGATTTGCAATATCCATATAGAGAGACACAGTTCGCATGTAAAAGCGTTCTTGGTTGCTCTTTTCATGTATGTATAATGTACACTTACTATTTGTGAATATCATGTCTGTTTGTGTATGTTGCATACAAGCAGATCCTTCTACAATTTATATGAATGACTATTTGGAATTGTTGATATTAATATTGTGAAATTACCCTAGTTTATTTTGGATGTTTAGAATGGGGAAAAAGTGACAAGGATTTATAACTGAAAGTACAACCGAGTAACAATATGAGTGTAATCATAAGTGTATATAACTTATTATTATCTACCTACTCATGCATAACAAAGAGATATATTATTATTGTTTTCTGATTAAATACGTCAATAATTTTAGCATTTTACACAGGAAAAGTTAGCCTTTTTTTAGTTATCCAAGGTGTTAAATTTTTTTGAGAATTGTTTATCTTGAATAGTATCTGACACTAGTTTTGGCTCTGCAACGGTAACATTACTAAAATTTATCATGGGCGATAGTTGGACCTCTGCTACTTCTTCAGACAAGCTATCCTTTCTTTTCATTCGCGGTAATGAGCCTCCACTGGAGCCCCCATAGTTAGATCCGCTTTGGCCGCCATATCCACCTACCCCCATCATTGAATTGTGTCGATTCGCCATGTACTTGTCTCTGTCAAAATTCATCACCAAACCGCTAATACTATCCCTACAAAATAACAAATAAATAGAATTAAAAGATTGGAACTCTTCAATCGAAATATGTAAATATGCGAGATAGGGAAGAGTTATGAATGTACCCCAAGGACATTTGGAAAGCTTCGTATATCGGCTGTGGAATTTGTCCAGGCATCATGGCACCAAACATCCTCCGCAGAACTATGAAATGTCCGTCTCCTACGGGATAATTTAAATCTGGGAACAGTATGAACTGTCGTCCTCCTTCTTTTTCAAATCGTTGAAAAATGGGTGGACCTTCTTGAGAGTCGAAACTGTAATAATTTGTTCCGCGCTGGTTGACTCGCTGAATTAATTTATTTCTGATATCCACGACTTCTCCACGAAGGTTAGCGAACCCGGGAGGCAGTTTCAAGTTATTCCGATTTCCACCCATCCCTCCTCGTCCTCCCATGCCCATGCCACCCATCATACCCATTCCCCCTCTCATTCCTCCCTGAGAACTAGCAAACACTAACCACCGAAGGAAGATAATTAGTGGTCCAACAAATTTCATCACGCCAAAATAAATGCTTTCACATTAAAACGGAAAAAAAGAGAGGAATGTAATTGTATCGTCCTAAATTTCGCATTTATTGGTTCTTCTGTAAATCAGGTTCTTCATGAATAAGTTTTTATTATATAATTTCTTCTAATATTAATTTGATCACTTTGCAAAAATAATATATGAACATTTTTACTTGTTAAAGCCATTGAATATGATATACCTATATACCAAAAAGTAGCACTAATGCGTATTCTTACAACGTTCGTAATTAAATACATAATAAAAAAGCGTAGGTTATATATTTGGTCTACTTCTGTGATCCACTGTGTATTCACATGTAGTATACCTTTGCATTTTGTTAATATCGTCATTGTTTCATAATTAATTATCGTTGTTAAACTAGGTCTCACAAAGCATTAAAACTATAAAAAATCTATAGATATGAAGTTCTTATCCATCTAATGTAGTTTATTGCATTGTTTGTTGCGTTTATAGATTCATTCTTCCGGGATTGACTAAAGAGGAGTATAACTTTAGAGTATTATTGTCCATTGTCAGTGTTTCAGCATATTTGAGATGCTTATGTCCGCGTTATAATATTCTTCTTTAGTATAGTGCCAATAAACGTTTGTTGCAAGTCTATTTCTGGACTGGACCCTAAATACAGCAAAGCACAGTACAGTGCGTGTTCTATTTCACTTTGCCTAAACAAACAATACTACTGTAAACTGCCATTAATTTTCTGCCAGTATATCCAGAGTATCGCATCTTTGTTTCAAGGATTTCCCTTCGATTCCATATTGATCACCCCACAAGAAACATAATTGAAATTCAGTTCTAAAAATATCTTGCAGGACTATATCACTGATTAATGCAAAGTCGGATAAATGTCTTTCAATATTTCGCTGCTGCACGGAGGACCAAGTACTTAAACTCTTTGTGAGATTCATGTGTCGGTGAATGAAGTGTAAACTTTCTTCTTCACTATTAGGTCCAGATTGGTTAAGAAATGCCAGCTTATCCTCCAGAATCAATGCAACCGGAAAGAAATTTGGAATTGTCGTATTTGGAGGATAGTCCTCAAGGCCTGAAAATTATGGAAGAAAAAATAAAATCCTTTTCCCTAGCTGTGGTTTCTTTTAATAGGAAATATAGAATTCAAAGAATAAACGGACCCACCACTTTCAAAGCCGTAATAAGCCTTTCGAAATGTCGTCTCGAAAGAGAATGTTGCTTCTGTAAAATCACTTCGTAGTTTAAACCAATTTAGTTTTCCATTGGGATCCGTTACTTTTTTCATCAGAAGCCCTCTCATTATTGAACAAAATGAAAATAAATTCCCCATTGAGGTTTTTAAAGTCTGAGCAACACGAATCCACTTGTGTAGTAATTCCTCAGGCTGCCCACTACGTAAGATTGTCACGAAAACAAAATGAGTTAGTGTCAGTGACCTCTCAATCGCATTATTCCATCGATACTGGGAATCGTGAAATATTTGATCATATATCCCTTTTATTTTGTAACTGGGTTTACAAGACAAATTTTTGTGATTCTCTTGCTCTTCGTTTTCCTCTCTAGCATCTTTCCCTTCCTGAATTTTATCTATAGTTTTATTTTCTCTTATGCTAATTTCTTCAATTTTCAAAATTTCTTTTCCATTTTGAGAATTTGTTTCTTCTGTGTAAAATTCTTCTCCTGTAAAAATTTCCCAGTCGATTTTTGTTAGCTGGGATGCTACAGCCCTATCACTGGCTTCCAGCAACCGGGACACAATTACCTAAAATAACAATTTGCACGTGTAAAAGTCTAAAATCAATAATTCATATCGTGCAAGTTTTGCCGTTTTATTACCTCAAGTAAAGATGAGTTCAAACAAGCCTGGCTGTTGGCTGGCAAAAGAATGCTTACAAAATTATTCAAATCGTAATTACTCTGCTGGCACTTTAGTAGTTGCACGTTTTCTTTCTCTAACTTTAAAGTTAGCTCTTGGATTTTTTGAGGGATTTCTTGTAATTCTTCTAAAGAAGCTTCTACTTTCGGATTTAAATTCAACGACTGAGGCTTCGACCTTTCCAATGTCGAGGATTTGGAAACAAGCGAGGATTCAATGAAATGAGGTGTCCAGTCTTTAGCCAATAGAGCATAATCACTATTTCCCCAATTTGAATTGGCAGTATCCGTATTTCCAGTCAATGGTAGATTACGATTTCTGTCGTTGCATATACAAATTAGTTACCATTACAATATTTTACAATGTACATGTAAAGCTTACATCTTATATGCACAATTATGTGTATTAAATGATCTTACTGAGGACAAACTATTTTCGCTCCAGATTTCTCCGAGATGGACATCCCACTGCCAACATGGTATGTAATGAGGTCAGGAACCGTGTCAAAACTGTCGCTTTCAAACCGATAGCGGAGTTGTTCATATATTGTGTCCTTTTGCAAGACATCCTATAATCAACAAAATGACATTACAAGTCATTTCAAATACACAGTTACATGACAATCTTTTTATCTCTACTTCTGACTCGAGAATCTTGAAATTAATTAGAAAGTCAACCAGTTCAAATCACCTTGTGTATCATGAAATGCAAGTTTAAGTTTTCCCATCGGCACGATAGAACGAAGTCTCCAGCCCGTCCCGAACTGGTACAGTCTCTGACCAAAAAGTCTCCGTCATTTTTTAAATGACATTCAGCTACCTGTCTGTTAATATTCCCATGATACCAAGCATGAGCTCGGAGGTCACGGCTGTCCAGCGATAATTCCCAGTCCAAAATATCCTTAAATTCCTTGCTAGACATCTTTCAACTGTCAAAGGTAACCGATAGAAGATATGGCCATTACTCTAGCTGGATATGTTACATTGGAAATGAATTTGATATGTGGCTATGCACAAAGATACAATTACAAGTTAAACAAATTTTTGTAACTATTTTCGTCACTGACTAATCTATTATGTGTGGCTAGGTTGGGTTACAATTACAAATTCTAAAGTTACATGATTTGGACGTAGAAACTGTTTGGTCTTGTATTTTTGGAGTAGTACGTGGAACGGGTGAGATGACAGAGTTGTACTACAAAGTTGTGTCGAGCAGGCAGACTATGTTCCTGAAAAAATCGATCTCTGCATCGATTTTCCCCTTCAGAAGTATAATGTTGATGCAGAGTGCTATATCAAAGCGTGCAAAAGCTATGAGAACAATGGCTATAGAATGTAAACAAAAATATTTCGAGGATATACTCCCTGCTAGGAATCCTTCTAACTACGAAAGAAGTCTAAACCGAACTACGCAAACTTGTACACGTACACATTTCATATATTATTACGTTTCATATATTAGTATCGGTATATTTACAGTAGCAGAGATACCCACCAGCGCATATATACTGCATGACAAAATGACAATGGAATGAAAGGAGCACCCTTTTCCGCTTAATATATATTTCTGTTCTATAGCTAACTATATGAGTAACAGTGTCGCTATCCCTTACATACATGCATACTTATAATGTGTAGTACACAATCAGCAGACGAGGGGATGAATGAATCACTTATTGTGAATGAACTGTGGGATCAGCTTTATAAAAATCGTCTGTCGGTCACCCTTTCTGGTTCTGCTGCAAAGACGCCACTCCCCTCCGCATT
>JAAAYG020037741.1:0-13691 GCA_009936455.2 Tomocerus minor
ACTCATCGGGGGTCGGCTTCGCCGACGCCCTCTGAGGTGCACTGGAACCTTAGCCAAGAATTATTTAATTATAAATTACATTTTATATCTATCATGGCCGTATTGAGGGTGCGGCATGCGGGGCAAATGCCCCCCCCCCCAAATTACGAGAAAAAGAAAATTGTTGGGAAAATGCGCAAAAAAATACTTCTCATTGTGCGCTTCGTGCGAAATGAGAAATATTTCATTAATGTTTGGGTGAAAACAGCAAAATGTTTCGCGCTACGCGCAAATTGAAACGTTCTAAACTATTTTAATAAAATGTGCTTGGCCTTGCCCCTCCCCCCCCCCCCCCCGAAACTGAGTTCTAAATACGGCCATGACATCTATAGTTTGGAATTTGGGCAGGCATTTTCGTATTTTTAGTACAGCCCTCACGTTGACATCTTTGCAAGTTTGGAACCTCTTCGTTTTGGAGTACAAGCGATCACAAACGGTAGACAAACAAACGCCAGCAGGGAATGCAAACGCTATTGAATTATACTTTCTATTAATTATGACTATAATTGAAATAATAAATGTTCTAATTCTATTTTTGATTTCTTTTGACAAGCCAGTATTAATTTTGCCGCCATAAGGATGAACTAGGTCACTAACGATCTAAATTATTGTAGACAATGCAATGCAACATTCTTGTCTTTATAAATTATAGCCTTTAGTATGAATATGCGTTTCTGTAACGCATATTCATACTCGGAATATGATGTGGTTCCAAACAAGTTGTATAATGTCTATATTGATTTATTTAATACTTTATTATTCTATATTGCATGTTCGACAATTTAACCTTGAAAGTTTTATCTATTAGTTCTCAGCGGATATTTAACTATTAATTAAATGAAAAATGACAGGGTAAATAAATAAATGACACAAACATGTAAAAGTTAAAAATGAAATAAAATTGAGTGAAAAAAAAAGAATTTTGTTAATGTAATATCTGAGTGTTCCCTAGTATCAAAGGCAACATTACGGCCACATTTTCTTCATGCAGACAGTGTTCTATATAGAGTGTGCGGTAAAAATCAAACCCACTCCATCTGGCTACAAATAATATTTATTTCCATCCCCAACTACAACTCAAGGACAGTTCCTTATTGGATGTTGAATGCTGGTTGTTTTAAAAAGACTTTTTCAGCCTCCTTAAAAATAGCTCACTACGCAGCTTGGTCTTAGTTATTAATATTCTTATATTTTTGTCGATTAAATCTGTAAAGGTGAAAAAACTAATATTAAGGAATGGCAGAACGACAAAGAAGTTTGGAATTGGAGCTGCAAGCAACGAAAAATACAGTAATAGTTCTTTCCAAACGTGTCCGAACTTTGGAAATTGAATTTACACGTCTGAAAAGCCTTTTGAAGAGGAGTGTGCTACTGCCACCTGGGGATCCTGAGTTCCCGACAGCATCGTCCCAAAACGGAATAACAGTTTTTTCATCGGATGGGACTGGGACAGTATCTGGGATAAAAGCCCGTATGAAATGGAAAAAATATTAATTATCTTTAATTATCCCTTAAATTTCTTATTTGTCTTAAGATATTCAATTCCTAATTCGGGTTTATTTTTTTAGAGACACCAGAACCGAATGTCATTTCTATTTCGGATTCCAGTGATGAAGAAGAAGCTGATACAGTTGAAGTCGCTGTTCCAGACCCTATAGAAACTCCCCCTGTTTTGATCTCTCAACAAACGGTTGAAGACAGCGATATTAATGATGACAGATCGGCGATCACAATTCTGGAAATTCCGACACATGAAAGCGTTGATGACATGGGCGATGATTCTCTGGAAGGAAAGATAAGAATTAAATCCCCGATGAAACTGCTGGACCAATTTAATACCGCGTGTCCAACAACAACAAATGCCATTTGGAGCAATTTTATTCAAACTGAAGTGGTCTCAAAAGGGAAAAAGTCTGTAGCTATGCTCTGTAAATTTTGCAAAGGAGTTGTCAATGCCAGAATCGATTTATTACGGCAGCATCTGAACGAATGTCCTCAGTTTGAAGCAGGTAAACAGCTGATTTTTAACATTTTATACAAAAACAACCGATTAAAATCTATTTTTTTCATTCGGTGGCTAATAAAACCTGTTTTCTATTTTTTGCCATAAATCATTAAGAAATACATTGATATTTCAACAAATTCCCAATTTACTTATATATACTTGGTTGTACATTCTGGTTTGTAATCTAGAAAATGTTTTGTGATTTGTAAAGTTCTTTTACCACAAATTACCTGGCCAGAGTATTCCCGGGCCAAATAATATACAATTTATAGTCACAATAATGCTCGTCACTTTGCGATAATGCGGACAAATCAGAATTCAATTAACTCAATTACGTATTAACGTCGTTATTGATCTCTAGCTCGGTAGTCTACAACGTAAACACTATCTCAATTTAAAAATTGGGTATAAAAATCATTTTCCTGTAAATGCGAGTAGATTCGGTAAAGTTCTTTAATTTCGCTTTTTACGTGGAAAAGAGTTGGTTTTATTAAAAAGAATTTCAAATCCAAAAACAACAATATTCACCATTTTGGGTTAACCTCTGAAATTATATTATATAATTGGATGTTAACAATTTAGAAGCTTTTAGATGTATATTGTACTTGTAAATGTAAAACATTATTAGTACTGATTTAATGAAAGTTTGGTTAACAAATATTTAGGATCCAAAATTGCAGAAGAAGCATCATCGACTGAAAACAAAATGGAAACTGAAGATAAACCAGGAACAAGTATTCCAAGCGTTGCAAAGCCTAAAGGTCGTAAGGCTCACGGTGGTGGTAGGAAGAAGCTCCCCGTGTGGAAGCATTTCATCACAAAACCAAGGGAAAAAGCGAATGGGCGAAATCGACGTCCTACAACCGCATTCTGTAAAGTGTGTAATCAAGACGTCTCTGCTAAAGTTCAGCGGCTTCAAGCTCATTTGGCAGTCTGCCCCGGAAAGCCTGCAAAATCTAAACTTTTAGTAAAATGAAACCTGTAATTATTGTCACGTCCTTTACCAATAGTGCTTTCCTACTGGGGTTAAAATAATAATTAGTAAGTTTACATATCTAATTGTACGCAATAATAATATTGATAATACAGGAAAGAGTTACTGTCCTGTTTGTTACAGTCTAATATTAACTTTTCATCGTTCTAGTAATATTGTTCATTCGATTAAGTGATGTTCACTTATAATTTAATAGACAATTTTAATACCTTAAAAAATAATATTAAATGTCATGAACAGATCGCTAAATATGTCACATCACTCACATTGTTACAAATACATATTTATAGTTATTTATGTCATGTATTGGGTACTTACTCTCTACTTCAGAAAGTAAAACTGTTATTGTTATTTATAATATTATGCCAAAATACTGCAACTTATTAATTATCGTAATATTGTCGTCTGTAGTGTTTATTTATCATGTTATGCCTACACTACCTAGTATTCGAAATGGTTAAAATATTTGTACAAGTTATTTGAAATGCTGAAATGAAAATGTAATTATTCAAAGGTTAGGTAATTGTGATAGGTTAACGATAGCCAAATTCAGAGGCCTAACAAATGCATTTTTAAATTAAACAAATTTTTTGTATTTTGTTTATGTTATTTTTGATGAAGAGTGTTGGAGCAATAACGAACGTTATGAAATGGCAGATGCGTGTGTGTATTTGTTAAATGTGTACAAAACCTGAACTGAAAATTCTAATCTTGTTTTTGTAGAAAAAATCCTTTCAAAAAACTACTGAAATGTTAGGAAAACTTAATTGATGTGACAAATGAATTCCTAAGTAACCGACAGGGTAGTAGAATATAAATTAAACCCGTTATGGGACGAAAATAGTGAAGGGTGAGAAGTTTTTGGAATTTCGGAACAAATTAATGCTTAGAAAACGTCCAATAGAAGGTAATGCTAAAATGCAAATTTTGTATACATAAGATCTTCATATATTTTTGGGGGCTTTTCCGTATATTTCTTGTATATTATACATTTACCTCAGTGATTAGTAATTGGGAGTAGTTGATTAAATCACAAACGGACGGCCAGCCATTTTGGCTATAACTTAAAACTTTAAATTACTTTAATATACGTTGACAATACAAAATAATAAAAAGGCGAATTTGTCTGTTTCGCAATGCGTGGAGTAATTTTATATAAAATTTCATTATATTTATGTAATGCTATACATATTATTTAAAATAGTTTAAAAATTATCTATGATTTGTTCGGAGGTAGTTGAAATAATATAATAACTTTAATTTGTAAAGTTATTTTCCTCAATTACCCACTTGTCCTTTATACAACTTTAGGAGTGCAAACTTAAATGAATCCATAGTATGCTATTTATATATTAATCGTTCACCGAAGGTATCCTATGTGTGTATGTTAAAAACACAAATAGCTATAAATTATATATTATTATAGGTTATATAAATGTGTATAAATTATATATTATATAATAATCGTGTAGCGATGCTCTTTCATTTTACCATGATACTTTTTGATAGTAAAATAATAAATCATGGTCTGTTTTTGTTGCTAGTAATTAATTATGATCTCTTTTATTTATTCTCATCTTTAATCATTGCCTTGTAAAAATTGAAAAAATCGTGTTGTAGCATAAATAAGGTGTTAAATATTGCCACAAATGTATGTTTTAATTCGTATCGAATTAACTGACTCTTGTGTGAAACGGGAATCGTTAATTCTTAATTATTTTTGTATGCCGTATTCAACTACCTTTAGTACTACATACAAACATATTATTTCATTCCTCTCTCAACAAATCCTCAATTGGAAATATGCATGGGTTTGTTTCATTTGCAATGCAATTATGTTGTGGATGTGGTTGTGAGTTGGAACTTGAGCAAGGAAATTGAGAAGTTACAGAATAAATAGATTGCCTTACACCGAATCACCGTCCATACCACGATACCACCGTATATGATATGTTTTATTGCGTTGGTTGTAAATTATAAAGTATGTCTGTAAATACTTCTTCCAAAACAAGTTTGATATAATCTATAAACAACAACCACATCATCGAGCCTTACAATGCAGGGCATGAAAAGGGCAACTTTTTGACTTTTAGCCGTATTGCCTTTTTGCTTGCCTTTTAGCATATCAAAATTAAATGCGTCTTTTTGACTTTTGCCATTTTGCTTTAAAATTGGGCAATGCGAACACTCAATAATCAAGACTTTTCCAATAAATTACGTGCCAGTTACATTCCAAATTAAATAAAAAATGAACAGATATGTAGTGGAAACAAGAAACACCAATTAGCAATATAACACTTAGCAATAGGTTATAGACTGAAACCGAAATTCAATTCAGTAACAATTGCAACTTTAGTTCCTTGAGCATTACAGATGCCGGAAGGGACTGCAAACAGTCAAGAAGGCCAAAAAGGCGCCGTTTTGCCTTTTTCCTCCCCAAAAGACAGCATTTTTCATGTCCTGTGTCTATGTTTTTTTCCTGTCTGGTAGTGGGTCGTCTTTTAGCGAACCAATGACTATCCTTTTTTCCCGTCAGAAGGATTGTATATATGGTATGTAGTGTGTGTATCAGTAAAAAGTTACTCTGAGGTCGTTGGATAATGCATGAAAGGGGAAGATAAGGTAAAAGTAGACTCTAAAATAAACATGTGCTGTAAGAATGACTGAATTGAAGCGCAGATAAGAGGAAACTGAAACGCAAACCTCGGCATCAATAAAAACACATAATATATGCAGCATTTACTTTGCCCAATAGATCCTGTTTAAATATATTACAAAATTATTCATTTATTTATAAGGAGTGAGCAAAAGGCCCAAATATATTTTACAAATTAAATTGCCGAAAATATTTTAGTAACACACATCTAAATATATGTCTATTTAAATGCAAACTCTGCCGAAAGTCTATAATCTCCATATTATAGTCTTGTAATGTTAAACGTGCCAGGATTTGTTACTCTTCACATAAATCCTGAGTTCCTGATATTTGGCAAAATATGTTCTTTGGGACTTGTATATATACACATTTATTATGCATACACTTCATTCCACATAAATTTAGTTCTAGCTTCAATTTAAATTCCTTTAACTATATCGCTAATTCATTTCATTCTACAATTCTATTGGGAATAGCTAACTTCATATTCAACTGCATCATATATAACTATAATGTTATATTTGATGCCGACAAATGTGAATTGCAAATCTGTAGCATGCTTTCCTTAAAATTTTGCTCTTGTAGAGCCAGCAGCCAAATTTTCCCATCGTAGTGACTCCTAGAGATACATTCGTCTTTTCGTCCCCCTTTAAATGTTATTCTGTCCATATCAATCAGGAAGAATAATGTTATAATATACATCTTAAAACATTTTATCTCATCTTGCAATTTGCACAACTGCTTTTAGACAATATTATATTCACAAATGATTTTATTAAGTGAAAGTTCAAATATTGTCTATCTGGATATTCTTTTGAGTTCCTTTTTTAGAAATTCGGTAATTTTACACACTTGAGAGTCTTTTAGATTCACGATTTAAGATTTTATGGGATTTCCCAGGGAACATTTTCCAATAAGTTCCGTTAGGTAAATAGAATTTTTGACTGAATTGTTTGATGTATCTCGCTTGGTGTTTGCGATTTGGGGCTTCGTTTACATTTGCGAATTCTCAGCCTAATGTTTGCTAAACTGCTTTATAACTATTTTTCTGCATAGCCAGTAAAATATATTGCAGTTACTTACATATTTATATAAATACAATGCAACTTATATACCTCCATTTTATGCAGATGGTTGTTTAAATTCATTCCCACCGGCCACCATTACATTGCATTGTGCTTTATCAACAGTAACAGTATCCATATCATTTCCTATTGTAGGTATCTATAGCCCACGTACTTCAGAAACATTTGATATGCATATTTAATCTCTTATCCTCAATGAAAAATTGTTACGTTAATTGATGATTTCGTTGGTAATTTCGGAGGTATCTATCTAATAATTAGTTATAACTTATAATGGAACGTTAATAGTTGGCATCTGAGAACTGAATTAAAAATATAATTCATTCCTTGAAAGATAGTCCATATATAAATACTATTTCATGTAATTCAGGGGTAAAATGAATTCCCTATTGATTTGTACATTATTAACTTTCATTTGCATTACAACCTATTCTTCTATTGAAATTGAAGCGAACAACCAACAGGACTCGCCGCTATTCTTGACTCCATACATTCAAAATGGACAAATTGACGAGGCCCGAAATTTATCCCGAGTTCATTTATCTTCTTCTGTTGTTAGTCACAGTGGCTTTTTAACCTTAGACGAAATCAATGGCGCCCATACATTTTTCTGGTTCTTTCCAGCAGCAGTAAATCATTTTCAAAATCTCTAAATTAATTTACACTCATGCTGAGATGGTAATAATATCTTAATTATTTCGTTTTCTTTTGTTTAGGAAAATCCTGAAAATGCTCCAGTTGTCATTTGGTTTGAAGGTGGCCCAGGAATGTCAGGACTTTATTCAATTTTTTTGGAGCACGGCCCGTTTATAATTACCCCGAATGGTGACGTTACTGAAAGGGAAATTGCGGCTTGGACATCCAATCATTCCTTAATTTACTTAGATCAGCCAATGGATGTTGGTACGTAATTACAATTATTATGGTGCACAAATATTTTTTGTATAACTAAATCATAAAACGAAGCAATAAAATAACATCTCAAAATAATTAGGATACAGTTTTATTGAAAACGAGAACGGCTACGTCTCATGGGGTGCAGAAACGGCACCTAACGTTTACAACTTACTCGTTCAATTTTTCAAAATGTTTCCCGAACTTAAAAAAAATGACTTTTATTGTTCTGGAGTGTCCTATGGGGGTTTGTTGAATAATTTCATTCATTAAAACAATATTTTTAAATTGTTTAATATCCTTTAGAAATTAGAATGCAATAATTTCTATGTAATTTTGCATGTAGGTATTTATGCTCCAGCGGCAGCCCATTACATCCACACCAAAAACCAAGAAAATCCGGAGTTTCAAATCAATTTGAAAGGTCTACTGTTGGAAACGCCTTGGTCAGATCCCATTAGTCAACTTGACTATGGAGAATTCTTGAATCGTGTCGGTTTCATTGATGACCATGCTAATGCGCATTTTAAAGAGCAGGAGGGAATTATGAAAGAATTAATATTGCAAGGATCTTATCAGGAAGCGCAAGAGGTAAAACGTGCTTTTAAATGAAACATGTTAATAGTTCATATTAATGAATTACACGGTTGGAAATTTTGGGATTCGCATTTTTTGATATCAAAAATACCGAATAGCAAAATTCGGATTTTGTGGTAGGTTTTTTGAATAACTTGAGATAAAAAAAATCCCATGGCTTCACGATGTTTGAAAGTATTTGAAGTCCATTCAGTCGGTTAAGATTTGTACATCTTTATTTAAAACCCTGAATTTTGAAAGCCATACGACAACAGTGCCGTAATTAAGTATAATGAAATAGATCAGATTTCCCGCGAATCCTATTCAATCACCTTAAAATTGTTGTTCACGTCGATAAAACGAGTGTCTACTATGTTAAATATTTCTGCTGCAATTAATGTGTTTACTATTCGACAGGTGAATGAACAACTTATTTATGGACACGGGACGTATCTTTCGTATTATAATAATGCTACTGGAATATTTGACTACTACAACATTGTTCGAGAGGAAGATCTAGAAGCAGTTCCAATAATCCCAATTGCCGAACCACGTTTCAGAGAATTTCTCCATGTCGGCAACTTGACGTTCACCTACAGCAGTCGTTTGGTAGCTCAAGTCTTTAACCCAAAAATTATGCTTTCTGTCAAACCTTTGGTGGAAGATCTTTTGAATGCCAACTACCGAGTCCTGATCTATGCAGGTCAATTAGATGTCATCACATCCCACGTTGGGATAAATACCATGATACAAAACCTGAATTGGGATGGAGCCCAAGAATTTTCTACTGCAACCAGGAAAATATGGCGTTTCAATGATACCGTTGCCGGCTACGCAAAAACTGCCAGAAATTTTACTCAGGTTTTGGTTCGGAATGCAGGACATGGATGCGCTGAAGATCAGCCCGTGTGGGTTTTTGACATTCTTAATAAGTTTACCCAAGGGATTCCATTTTAGTTAACTACAAGTTAGATAATTTATTTTTTTGCTTTACGATATTAGGATCATTAGGAGTTTAATATTGCTAAGCAATAAATAAGAAATTATATACCTAACCCAATACCCGATAATGCTACCACTTTAATATATGTAGCCCATTTACTTAGATTAATAAAGTTAGAGGTTTAAATTCAAAACTTTTTCATTATTAGTAATTAGCATCCAGATACGTAACGGTTTAATTTAGTAAATATTGTTGTCCTAATAGCAGTTCGTTAAAAAATAAAAATTGTCCACTGAATCGCAATAATCGTATTAGAGATAATGAGAAAATTATTACCGAGGTGCTTAAATAAGCGGAATATTATGCATATTGTTAATAAATGAAAACATCGGTTATGAGCGAATGATGCGATGTAATGATGTAAACATTTAATACGTATACGAGAAAAAACTTTTGACAAGCAACACCCACGGCTACATTTGCTACGTCACGTCTAGTTCATACAAAAAATGTAGCTGGCAATTTTTACAATTTAGTATTAACAAGAGTAAAACATGTCAACAAAAATAAAATAGTCCATAAAGACATTAAATCACAAATAATGTGTACTAATGGTTAAGTTGAGTTGACTTAGAATTTTAAGTTAAATGCTCCATTTAAATGTTAAGCCTTACCTTCTAAATTACATTCAGGTATAAATAGGAAAACACCTACTATTAAACAGTCTTCTATGGTTTCTAGATCAGGATTTATCTATTATTAGTATGCTCATAAATTATAATCTACTTTAAAGCAAAGAAATGCCTGAGTTAATGTTTCCCTCAATGTAATTTAGTTGGCACAACTCTAAGTTTAAATGGCTAGTACTTAAAGCTTATTCTGAAGGTTTAGTTCAGTTTCTTTGGCGTGATGATGTACAAAGACTGATTACAATTGGGACCCATGTCTTTGATTTTACGAAGATTGTGCTCCTCCGGCAAAGGATATCTCTCCAGCAGTTTGTAGTCTGTCCAGCTAGAGTACAACTCCTTCACGTCATTTTCATCCACCACCCTCGGAGGCCCTGCGTATTTTGTTCGGTCGTATTCCACAGTCTCCAGAAGATAACGAAAGCAATGGTCTGCAAAAAAACAGTAAATTCTTATTTCAAATACTTAAATATACACAACCAACACTGTAAACATTACAAAAAAATAACAACAATTGTACTAAAATATGGAATAATAATAATAATAAATCTACATTACCTATTCTGGATAATAATAATAATCTTTTTTTTTAATAACCAAACTAAAAATTTTGGGGCTGGATATTTTTGTTTATTTCCAAGATTTAATAAGTGCAAATAATATACTCAAAAGGTCAGCCAATTGAATTGCTGTAAAAGAGGATGTGAATTTATCATTTTCTTGGTGTTAGTTTTAATAAAAGATTTGTAACTATCATGGGAATGGAGTGGAGGCATGTATAACACATAAAGCATTGCTGAAAAGATTATGTGTCTAACAACTAGGAATTTTTCAGTTTGTCAATAGTGGCGATCTTTGCAATTTTTATCGTGATGCAACAAACAATCCCAAACAAAATTTAAACACAAGAATTGTGTTGTGAAATTACTATAATTGGATTTAAAAAGCTGAAAATATGAGTTTACAATTCAATTATAATCATTTATTTTGTATTAACAATTTTTTAAATATATTAAATTCGTTAGCAAGATTTTATTTGTGTTAGTTTACCTTAAGAATTAAAGAGTCTTACACGGAAATATGACAATAGTCGATTGCATAAATGATAAACTTACATTGATTGCTGCGATTCTTCAAACTCCTCTGTATGACCTGAATGTAGGGCAGTCTGTGAGTATACTCGACGGCGATTAAAGAGCCTCTGTCCCAAAGAAAGTCGAATGGTGCCCATTTTTCAATGGGACAGGTGAAAAAGTCGCCAAAGTAAATGACAAGTTTCCCATCACCACTTCTGTAGACCGATTCTTCTTTGTGGAATTCGAGCAGGAACTGATTTTCCTCCTGGAGCTTTTCAATGGCCAGCTGAGAACACTCGACGGCGAAGACTTGGAACCCCAGAGAGAGCAAATAGGCAATATCTCGTGTTTTTCCACAGAGGGGAACAAAAAACTTCTTCTCTCCGTTGCGAATGAAAGACTCCTCGTTGCGGACACTGCATTTGTAGCCAGTCAACATTTCCATGTAGAGGACCAAGTTTCCGTTGACACTGTTGACGTGCCATCCCGTCTTGTTTTCCTCCCACCTTTTGTTCCAGTAGTCCAGACTAATCGACAGCTCCTCCGGAGGAACTAAACTCTTTTTTCGGCCAAACATACCTAAATTATTGCTGCCTTTTCAAGAGTTAGTGGAAAATAATAGCTGTCAGTCACTTCCTAGTTCCTCTCGTTCGAATGAGCATAACTGTCTAAATAAATAACTATTATTGACATTATTGATTACAATTGACGTTTGTTGACAGTTAGAGGACAGCGAGAGACTGAAATTAGTTTCCGACTATTTAAGACATAATGTCTATGCAACAAACAGAATATTGATCTAATTCCCAACTCAAAATCCCACTAGATATTTTCATCACGAAAACCCACTCAGTAAAATCCCCGGATGTAATAAATAATTACAAAACAAAAACAATGACAACACTGAAGACAATTCCTAATGTAGAAATCTCTGCACTGCAGTCAATCTTTGAAACACATGCGTAAAGTTCCTTTATCATCCCTATCAAAATTCCTGAGACAAAATTTTCCTTTTGCCCCGACGACACCTTCCAAATCGATTCTTCTACAAACATCCTTTGACATTTACTTCACACAACAGCAACAGAAATAAGCATGGAAATGGATTTATCCAGTCGATATGTCTCGGAGACCTGCAATTCCAAAGATACTTGCATGTTTTGCATCTCGCAAGTTGTAGCAAAAAAAGTCCAGTTTGAACATTACAAAAAAGGTACACACACAATAGTACTTATTACTAAAACATTCTACTAAATAAATAATATGCAATTTGAAGGGTTGAATTGCAAAAATTAAGATCAATGCAAATATCCCAACTCAGAATTCATCAGAAATAGTAGGAAGATTATTGAAAATTAAATTTTGGAGGAATTAAAGAATTCGATTAGTTTGCTGACCTTGGCTAGTAATTTTAGTATATACTGTAGATGTACTATTGACTTATTTTTGTCTTTTGTTATGCTATTTTGATGAACATGTACTTTTAGATCATAGTTCTAACAATAATGCAATAATTGGTACAAAATATGCATGCCCAATGATCAATATCGCATACAATTAATTAATCTTATTACAGTAATTGAAAATTCTTTTAGGCAATCAATTATGAATGCCATTTTTTAATTCATACATTCTTGTTTCAATGCAAAAGTATAGAAGATATCGTCAATAAAATTTGAAGGCTTCAAGGATATTGCTGTCCAATGGAAATCTTTTCCACGGGAATTAAAGAGCACCTTGTTAGCATCTTCCAGAAAGTAGTGAATTTGATACGGGTGTTAACTAAATGAAGGTGTTTAACTTTGAATTTTCTAACAGTTGCAATGATTTCCCAAAATGTATAGTTCACGAGTGTGAGGGAAATTAACTCTCGCTCTAAATCTTCGGGACGTCCAGTAATTTTGATGTTTTCCAAATGAATCTCATTTACATTTGGCGCTATCCAGTTTAATGAAACTGTGGATTTGTCTTGAGCGCTAACTTTAATTTTGGTTAACCCCGTATGAGAGGCAAATTGTTGGAATACCTCGGTTGGGAATAGTCCGTATTTAAATTCCAGTTCTTTTAAATTAGGTAAGAAGTTAAGTTGAAGGTCTGGAATTTCTGGAAATGGGAAAAAATCATCTAGAGTCAGATTTTCCAAAGTTTCCGGTAGTAATTCCCAATCGAAATTAAAAGCCACATTGTTAATTGAGAGTTTTGTCAAGAGAGTTGTGATTGGTCCCTTAAAATGGTAATTGATCAAGCGCAATGAAGCGGTGGGTTTTAAAAATTCTCCGCATTTTTTCACCAAAAGAAGCTCTTCGGCACTGCTTTTGATTTCCAGTACGGAAAGTTCAGACAAATTAATGAAATTGGGGGGTAGTGGTAAGGAATGCGGAAAAATCGCAATTGTTTCTTGCCATTGGTCCTTGAAAACATAGTGAAAGTAATTTCGACATACGTCGATATCCTTGAAATGGATTTCTTGAGCTGTGATCTCAGCAGCATCTGGACTCAGAACTAACATGCAGGCTTGCAAATCAAGATATTTCGCTGAAGTAAGATTCCTCTGAGAAATTATCATTTTCGTTGTGTGCTCCGCACTAATTATTGTCAGGCTTTTCAAACTCTTCCCGATTAATCTCCTCAAGTCGAAATCTCCAGAATAATCCGTGTCACCATCTGCAGGGATGATATTAACATACTTTAAGGTTAACGACGAAATCCATTTTACATTTCTTTGTAGGATTCC
>JAAAYG020037752.1:0-10898 GCA_009936455.2 Tomocerus minor
TATTTTCATTTTCCTTAAGGTTTAGCACGCATATTTTATTGCTTATAGTACGTAATCCATCAATTCCAAATCATTATTATATGTAATATTACAGTAATAGTAGTTAAGTATGTCGATATAATAGTAAAGTACAATAACAAGTGATAAATTACTATTTTATAATATTTACAACTAATTATTACCAACTACCCACACACAACAGACACTAATTTTTAATATGTATTCATAATACGGTTAGTAGTACAGCATTAGAGACCTATTTTTAATTATTGTAATTCCTTAAACAAACTATCTTCATATGTATATAATATTATAGTAAAGTGGGGGCAAATATAGTTAACAAACATATCCAACAACAACAATCCAATTCAGTTAATTACTACAAAGACAACAACGATCATCAGTTGCTGTTTACAACTTCTTTTCTCTTGTAGTAAGGAACTTTCACTCGAAAAAGGGTCTTTTAAGGTAGTCACTGAGACATATCCTTTGTAAAAGTCTTGAGAGACTAGACAGACTCAAGCCATTTTGGAATTATTTCCATTTTCAATATAGCAGCTATAAGCTAATCCTTAATTATCTAATTACTTTTTACATAGTTTAGTCATTATAACTAGGTATATGGCATAATAGGTTACAATTTAATTGACTTACACTTTAAATGGCCTAAACTACAAACACCACACACCTACTAACTATTTTCCAGACATAGGTAGCTACAATAATTGCATTGAAGTCTCTAAGTCTAATAGGTTAGCTTTATTTTTCACACTGACTCCATGCTAGTAGTTTCGTAGAATATTTTTGGCTGGAAAGCTGCAAGAGAGTGCTTGTATTTTCAGCACTGGAACTCCACATTAGATTTCTCAATTTACATAATAGCTCAAGAAGTAAATCAGAAGATGTAGTTTTTGTTGATGAAATACTTTTTATTCGTATTTTAGCTGCATTTTTTTCTTGCCTTAAAGATATCAGATAGTCAAGAAAAAAATCACTGCCTGACACTCCACATACGGAAAGGAATAATGAAAAGTAGCTACGAGGATCATAATATACTTAAATACTATTTATAACTATTTTAAATACAGGGATGTGTATCTGTTTCTTTTCCTTATAATATTCCGGGTCTCCAATTCATTTTTATATATATTGATTAGTTTAAGAAGTGCTTAGATCTACAACGAGAAGAGCTAAATAGAGAAATAATAAACAAATATGTAGAAGAATCTATGCAGACAAAGTTTTCTAAACCGAAAAACAATTTGATTGACATAGAAAAGATATGAATGGATCAATATATTATCATATATTTACTTATATAGTAACTATATTCATTAGACTTACACAATCTGGCATTCTTTGCTGGTTGATTTTGACATATTTTTCACTGTCCATGCTTAAACTTTCGTTATGAGAAGTAATTAGAACTGAAATGATCTATCAACTATATAATCCTCTAGTCTACAGTCTACAAAAATGTCATAAATATTGTTTATACAGTAATATAGCTACTATTCTCATTATAAGTTACCTACATTATTATGTTCCGACCACAGAATTATTAATATTGTATTGTTGTAAGATAAGTACAGTTAAATAGTACAAGTCCCAATGGTTAGTAATTAGTTTGTAATTACCAATGTTCCTAAAACAGATTGCATCCTGCAATAGAATAATGAATTATTATTATTATTAGTAGTAGTAGTAATTATTTAGTTGCAACGGGCCTGGCCTGTTCATTAGAAGATTGATTATTGTAAAAGATAAGTATCTACAGTCTTTAGTTTTATGTGCTTGACATAAACCGTCTAGTACAAGTATATCCTTAAACTATTGTTAATATTATTAATTAAAATTAATTTAATTAGCCCTATAGATTCCTTAGCATATAGCATACTCCATGAATATAATGTACATAATACATAGAATCTCACCACAGAAATCAACTCTATTTTCAATTATAAACATATAACATTGGTCTAATAGCATTTATACCAAGTAAGTACTTTTTTAGCAGCTCCCTTTTGGAAAACTAGAATTGTCTGTTACACCAGAAATGTGCAACAATGTATGTATGTATGTATGTATGTTTCATCTCCATAATATTGTATTGTATAATAGCATAACTAAATACTCTAAAACTATCATCTTATTGTATTTAGTGTATATATTTTTGTATTTTAGTGTAATTTTCTATAAGCGTATATAATGCAGTGAAGACAAAGATTCACACACTGTTCGACCACATAAATTTCTATAGACCACAAATCATTTCTCGTATGTGTGTACGTAGCTAGTTCTTTTTCGTATTGTGTTTTGATCATAATAATGTTAGAATATGAAGTCCAATTGTTAGTATTGTATAAAGAGACAGTTTTCAAGGTACTAATCATATTAGTCAATCTGTAATTAAATTTTTTTAGTATATTTCATATAATATAGTATTTTAATAATACATTGTAATGTATGTAATCATTGTCAAAGTGCTTTGCATTGCATAGATTATTAGATGGATTGGTTTCACCTTTCACTACTGTGTAATATATCTTCTTTTTTTTAAATTGGATAGTTAGATGTGTAGATATATTAGCATTCTCAATCAATACTTTCAGTTTTGTATTATATGTCGTAGATCCTACATTGGATTTTCCTTTTGTTATTTCTGTAAGAATACTAGATGTGTGAACGTGAACAGGACATATAGAGCAGAAAACTTTTTTTCTTCTTCTCTTTCTAGATTTTTAAATAGGATGCTCTATAGGAGATATAGTTTTTAGGATATTTTTTATCTTCTCATCATCGTATAACTATATGATACAATACAATAGCAGCAGTTATAACGTCCTTTCTTTCTTACCTGAGAAATATATTGCAGATTGAGAATTCACTTAGAGTTTTCTTAGTACAGATTATTTCTAACATTGCTAATTCCTTATCATCTATTTTTATTGACATGAATTGCAAATTAGACACTGCGCTTCTTCACATCAACAACAGAGATGATAATAATATTCCGATTTCAATACATGCTTACAGGTAATTTACATTTAGAATACATAGTTGGTGGACTTTAGTGGATACATCAATAGAATCTATTATCTTACGCATTTCTTGCCTCGCCGTCACTATCTGTGTAGTAGTAATTCTTGGAATACCATCTTAACATTTTAATACATACAGTAGGTAAGTAGTTATATAGTGGTTGCGGCGAGCCGATGAAGAACAATAATTATTACGGATCTTTCCACCTCTTTCAAATACATCTACGATGAGATTATTGGGATAGTAAAATAAATGTGGTCATGGAAGAGCTTAGCAAAATAATAAAGGTCTCAGGAGATTTCTTAGAATTTTTAGGGTATATAGGACACATAATGGTTATGGCCTAATAGGTTGGTATGGTGTACAGTATAATAGGGACGGTTAGCATATACATTGTAGCAATTCATTGACAAACTATCTGTAATCTGTATAGGACAATCATTTTAATCAAAGAATAGCAAATCCTGTCGTAATCCTTTTTCATACTGGTGTGTGAGTAACTTACATAATAAATTACCTAAATATATAAAGTGTATTACATAAGGAATTTTGAGCCACGATCTGAACTTCATTCATTGTCGTCAATTTAACAAGTTTTTGTTACAAAGGGTAGGATATATAGGATATACATATGTATTAAGGGTGTGTAGGTAGGTTTGGGATCATAATAGGTCGTCAGGTGGAGACCGGAGAGAATTCGAAGAGAAGAGTGGCTACTGAAGAAGAATTTTTTCTGCAGTAAATCTTTTCGAAATTTGTTTCACACATTATCAATATATAGTAAAACATGATTATGATTATGAATATATAGTATAGGAAGTTGGATATATATGTTTTTTTTTAGTATAGGTTCTTTTTTGCGGGATGAGGGAAGGGGGTTGATGCTTAGGCTTGAAAAAAGTCCAATTTTTACATCTGATTGAAGGATGAATATTTGAAGGTTAGTATTTTTTGGGAAAACTCTCATTCATTCCATCAACAACTGACATATTTTAGGATTCACTTTTATTGAATGACGCAGCAAATGGCACATGGAATCGGTTCACCCGCACTGTGAAATTTACTACGAATGATTTTGGCTTGAGGAGTGTTATGATTGAACACATGAATATCCACAGACGGGGGTGACTCGTAGGGAGGCAATGGCTCCGAGTCGACATCCCATGTGTCAGGAAGTGGAGTTTTCGTCGAGGTGCTGGAGGAAACCAACTCAGCAGCCAGAGACATCGGATTCACGTACATGTGACCCGAAGAGCTGGAGACGGAAGTCTCGACAAGGAAGTCTTCATAGCCAGCAGTTGCAAAGGCGTCTTCCATCTCTTCCATTTCCTCCTCATCCTCTTCCGTTGATAATGATGAGAGTTTTTGAGTTGTGGACGAGGGAAATGTTGCACAATTAGAAAATGATTTTCTCTTAGATTTATTATCAGTAGTAGTTGTAGGATAAAGTACAGAGGACGAGGAATCACTGTTACAAGAAAGGGGGCTAAAATCCTCACAGCAGTCCTCTTCTCCCACACAGTGACAGTTTTGCGCATCAGTATTACAAGATTTAAAACTATTTTTTCTTCGATTTAATTTTCTCGGATCAAAAGTACCAATCTCCTCATCTTCATTCTCATCACAATAGCCTTTTAAAATCACTTGTTCATTAGGTTGACTGTGTTGTGTGGCCACAGTTTTTGATTGTCGTTGTCCCGTGAAGGATGTAGTTGTCGCAGCAAATGTCTTTGGAATAACAAAGTTGCTTTTATTCCCTCTGATGGTTATTTTATTGGTAGTAGTGGGCGAGGACATGGTTTGTTTTTCGTCATAGACTTCATTAAAAGTAAATATATCCTTTGCCATGATGCAATCTTCTGTATTGTTTGTGTCATCGATCCCATGATCGTGCTCTTTGTCAAAGACAACACCGAATTGATAGTACTTGGCGAATTTCTGAGGGTCGCAACTCTCCGCGTGATTTCTCTCATCGATTGATGACGCTGGAGTTGGGAGTGCTGTTGAAACTGGAGGAGAGAACATCGGAGTAGTTTTCTCGCAACTATTTTCATGGGTTAGTGAGTCTGAAGTTTCAGCCTCTTCCTCTGCTCTGTCTGCTGGTGATGACAAAGTCAATGTGAGCTTATTGTTTTGAGACAAGTCTCTTTCCTCTGATTTTCTCATAGTCCTAGACATCTTCTTTACATCTTTCTTTTCATTATTATTTTCCCAGCTCTCGGGTGAGCTGAGTTCTAAGCCAGAATCCTCATCTTTACTCCCAGAAGATACATAGAGATTGTGTGAGGAGTTTAAAATTGAAGATTGATTTGATTTCATATTAGTATCATTGATATTTTTGTGTGTGGAAGCCATTGCATTGGAAGTAGAAGCGTTATAGAAATTATCCTCATCAACTCTAGACGGAGTAACAGTAGTAGATACAGAATTAGTAGTAGAGATGATAGAAGAAGAAAATTTGTGGGCAACCCTTGAGCAAACACCATCTTGACAAACACCCTTGTTAATATTAGTAGTTTTATTATTAAGTGGGTGATGTTCCCTTTTTCCTTTAGACTCTGATCGGCGATTCAACAGACGATTCTTCTTGGAAAGGGGTCCGCAGTCGGACTTATTGGATGGTGCAACCCAAGGGTTGCCATGCACGTTTTTTTGGTTCAGTTCATTGATTCGTTGGGATTGTGCCTCTGCACTCTCATCATCGTTCTCTTCGTCACTGTCTTCAATATCTCCTTCCATTTCTTCTTCAATATCATCATCAACCTCCTCTGAAGATATGGAGTTTGATGGGATCACAGGTGTGAGGACATCATCACCTTGAGTTTTGAGCCATTCTGAAACTGCGAGAGTAATACTCTTTGGTCGCTCTACCGTTTCCGGCTGAGGTGGATCAACTCGCTCCTCTTCGTCAGCGTATTTGGCTTCAGCCACCGTCGTTTCAACTTCCAATGAGTTGGCAGTCTCTTCTTCTTCTACAGGTCTCGGCAGTTCCTCACTATCAATAACTTGCAGCCGAGGAATAGAAGAAACCGTCAACGGAGTTGCCGCAACAGTTTCATCTCCTTCCTCCGACACATCATCTCCCGGTACATTCTCCTCTTTTTCCTCACTGACAAAAATATCCACTTGAGAAACTGATACTGTAAAGGGTGTTGATTGGGAAGACTCAATGTTGGCAGATACTACTTGATCTTCTACCGCTACTACATCTTCATCCTTTTGAACTTCAATGGAAGAATTATCTTCTTGAGCTGTTATTAGAGGCGATGGGGAGTAGATATTAGGAGAGGCCGAAGAGGAAGATGTGGTTGGGAGCTGATTCTCAACGGCGGACGGATAGGCTGTTTCACAGTAAACTTCAGGTTCATTTGTATGCTCAGGTGGTAAGTCTTCCTCGACTTCATCAATGGATGTTGTTCTGTTCATCAAGTCCGACTCGGAAACTGAAAGCGTTTCGCCAGCAGCGATCTCCGACCCAGCTACACTCTGATTAGTATTGAGAGAATCTGGACTACTCGGCTCATTATTCCCATCCGGGCTCCGTTGTAGATTTAAGAGCTGCAACTCTGCAAAATTCGACAGGGATCCTCCAGGAGGACATTGAACAGTCAAGTCAACGGGTTTCTTTGAGCTGCCCTTCCCTGTGGAAGTCGACGGAGCACAACTCACAACTCCCTCCTCTTCACAAACAACATTAGCTGTTGAAACAGTCTCATCCGTTGTCGGGGACGTTTCAGATGTCTCCTCCTCCACTCGATTACCGCTATCATTGCTATCACTCCTCTCGCCTTGATTGTTAGAATTATCCGAGGTGGAAGTGCTGCTTTTATTTTCCTCAGTTCCCTGCTCCTCGCAACTCTCCATTTCTACCACTACTTCCTCTTCGCACAATCCTTCTCTACTCTCCAATGTATCTTCTTCACAACTCTCGTCTTTCGGAGGTGAGGATTCTTTCTCTAATAAATCCTTGGCCTTAGCAATGTCTTCTTCTGACTTTGATTTGACTAGCTCAGAGGATGAGGCTGAGTTTGGCTCACAGTAAGAGGAATAACAGTCTGAGACGTTGTCTTTTGTAAGTGTATTTGCTGTCACTTGAGGTTCTGGCTCCAGTTGATTGTCTTGGGGGATAAGTACTGTCGGGTTTGGAACACAGACTTGTGCTATTCCAATGCTTGGCGATCCATAGTAATAAGTATAGCCGTAGTTTAGTTCAGGAGACACTTCTTGATCTTCGTCGTATTCACAGTCCTCAGGATTCGAGCATGTTTCATCTGAACATTCATCTGTCAACTAAAAAAAGACAGTTCATCCACTATAAGTCTATTGTAAATCTCTCAGCACTAACCATAATACATATACTCTACTACATTACTAAAACTACACTAATAACACTAACACTAAAACTACTCAATCTTCAAAACGATTTTACATTAGTAGCTTATTAATTATTACTGCCTCCCAAAGGGAAGGGAAGAAGATGTGAGTTAAAAAGTGTTCGAAAACAGATTATTCAGGCAAAACACACAAAGGAAATCTATTTATAGAGAAACCCCGTTACATTAAACAAACAAAGAATTGAGCAGTGTTAGCGCGGCATTTTCCAAATACTATTTCTAGAAAAGCGTAAAATAACTTACACAAATAGTGCTATCTAAAATTAACTAAGTGTAGTAAGTAAAAGTAAATCCATTAGAAAACCAATAATACGCAACGGGCAACAGTTCACATTAAAATTACCAAATTATTTGTGTGTTTGTAGTATTCTTGGCTATAAAAGCAATTTTCCCTTTTTAGTTTAGGTTATTTTAACTAGTGTACGTATATACAATCCTTGGAAGGATGAGTTAATTGCTACAATTACAAGTGTCCTTAATGTCGATTCATACGATACGAAGGATTGAGAGATAAAAATGATTTTCAAGGTAGAGAAAATGACAAAGACGGATTGGACAAGGTAAAAGACGCAAGACATGACGAGATACGATACAATACTGCTAATGCAAAGTAAAGTGATGTTATCAATAAGTATTTGAATTTAGTGTTCATCAATACTTAATGCATACTAATGGAAGCAGGCAGAAGAAGAGCCCAGGTAGCTACGTTGAGGTTGAACAGATAAGTCGAGAAAACCCTTTTCTTATTCATTTGTAGTCACATGACAGTAACTTTTCCTCTAGTCTATGAATCGTAAAGAGTTGGCATAAATATTTTCTAGGCAAAGAAGACGGGTAGTAGAGAGTTTAGTGAAAGCTTATCTGCACGTTTCTGCACAATCTGCTTAGAGAACAGACACGCTCACATTGCAATTCCAGTGAAATGGACTAGTGAGTCTAGTCTAGTGCTAACATCACAAACAGAAAACAGAGCAGAGAGACAGAAGAGATAAGGAAACGAAGAAGCATCACATTGAATATTGAATGAGTTATTTGTCTGAACAGAACAGGACTGGTTGGTTGGCTGGAGGAAAATATGGACTGGAGGACATGGCATGGCGTGGCTGTCGATTCAACAGGGAATGATTGATAAGGTAGGTACTAAAGGTTGAGTAAAACTTGCCCAATTTGGCTCCTTCACTCGGACTTAATCAAACATTTAGAGTATATTGACTCATTTATTACAATGCGGGATAAAGCATCTTTAAAAATTCTTTAGATTATTATTAGTAGACAAAAAGTTCAAGTGAGAAAAATCAAATCATTATTATTATTAATTGTCATTCTGTTAATTATATTATTATAATATTTGGGCAAAGAAAGTCAAAGTTAAGTCAACAAGTTAGTGAAGTAGGCGGATAGAAATGATTAGCAGAGAGCAAATATTTTTGTGAGAGGAAAAGAGGGAACTGACCTGTCCGTCTTTCTTTCTCCGTCTCTTTTTACGTTTTTTTCGACTACTTGGGGAGATTTCAAGACTTGAATTTGAGGCGTCTGCAGCAGAAGCAGCAGGTGCAATCGGAACCACAACACCTATACAGTAATTACATTACAAAGTACAGTACATTTATTGGTACAATGCTCACTTTTTATCTAGTAGGTACTTAATATTCAAAAAGATCAAAGCATTGACCAAAAAACTAACTAACTAAGGCTCCTCCTTCTTCATCTAAAATGTACCCAAAACCAAAAACCGCACCGCACAGCTATTTTAGACTCATATATTATCTCCTCTATTGTTGCGCCAAATATTCTCTCAAAAGCCCTTTATATCAACACTCTGTTCCTGTTCTTCTGTGTCATACTCAATTCAAAAGAGCTAATCATGACCATCGCCCCAAACACGCTATGTCTACACCACAAATCGCTATTCCATGTAGTTAAGTACTTTGAATTCACTTTACCTTACAGCCATTTCATTAAACAAATTATTTACTTTGTCCAAATTCCCCATGTCATCCTTCGCAATATTCAATAATAGCTTGCTTGTCCTTGATATTGCTACTGAACTATTAAACCTATTAGTACCAGGATGTACTTGCAGATAACAAATACCTTTCCCTCAATCCAAATCTATAAATTCAATGTCAATACCGTCAGGCGTTAGCTGCGACAATAATATTTACCTAATAATTCTGCAATCTATTTACAATTTCGGATCTCAGGAACAAGCTTTTAAAACGATTCATATTTGTTGTTTAACCTGGATTTCAAATCCGTGTTACAATTACAATGTAGTATAAAGGAGGATTTAGAACCATATCATAAAGGAAGATTTTGAAACTAAAAATAGTGTGCTTCACGAAGTGAGAGAAAATGCATACATAAAAATAGTCAACGTCTGCGTGGCTTACAAATGAATATATTACATGCATTCATCTCAGCACACAAATAGCTAAAGGCAAAAACATACTGGATTTATTTAGTTTGAAATTCTATTGTTTGTGCAATGGTGAAAGGGACTATAAGGGGCTAATAGCTAATAAAACTACATGTAGTTCATTCGCATAGAAATTATAGGAAATATATCGCTTGTGTGTATTTAGCATACATACGTAATTGTAATGCACCAACAGGCAACCATCATAAATATTAGCATTAGCGTAATGCATATTTTAAATTCAGTTCTGGTTAAATAATTCTGCTCTATTCTGTTTCATTCTAGTTCTTCTCCAATAGTAATTATACTAAAACCATTGATAAAGGGAAAGAGAAGAGAAGAGCTGGAGCAGAAGTTTCAAAATGAATCAATAGCAGACTGTTTATGAGTAACAGTTCTTTACTTATTCATTTAAGTCCATTCTCACTCGACGAAGCATTCAATTCCAATGTTCTCCTGTCATGACATGAACATGCATTATGTAAAATAATTATAAATTTCAATGAGCTCCTCTTGTAAACCACAGCTAAGCAAAGTAGAGAGTGTCTAGTGCCTCGTGTGTGTGTGTGTGTGGCTAGCTAACGCTCGCTAACTCATTTACATTTCAATAGGACTTGCAATACAAATGTAAAGTCTAAATTAGTGTTTGTATTATTTACTTATATGTAAAAGTGTCTAGTCTGCTTGCTGTACTGCATACAATTACACCAGCATCTTAGCAAACAGCACCGTCTCTATTCTCTATCTACATTCTATACTAATTGTTATACTTCCCTATTTACATATTCAATCTGAGATAATGAGAACCAAGTCTAGACCTACTTCTCCTCTTTCAAAAAATAATTACATTCTTATTAGCAGTAGATTGTAAGTGAGAACATTTTACATTGCTAGCGTGAAGATCACAATTAAATATATATATAGGGAGCCATTGTTGTATATTGAATATCGGTAACACTACATATTTATGTTCCGTATGTTTCTGTAATGAAATTCCCAGGAGTCGAAATTGACACTCTGTATGTAATTAGCACAGACACTAG
>JAAAYG020037796.1:0-13680 GCA_009936455.2 Tomocerus minor
CTTCAAGTCATGTTCAATTTTATACATGGGATCTCCACTCCTTCTCACTGCCAAAACCGCATATGTACTGGATCCATGTACTGGACGGGAATAATACATATCGAGTTGCAATACAAACGCTAGCATTCATTTTATAATTCTGGAATGATAATTTAAAATGATAAACATAGAGCTAAATTCATAAAAGAAATAAATATTTTAAGCAGTGTAGAACAGCAATTAATTTATGCTACATTGAACAATTAATTATCTGGACACATTTCTATAAAGGTTTGTTGACAGTAATCTGATTGTTGAATGAAATTACACTAAACATTGTGGTTTTAACAACATAGCCCTATTTTTGGACTCTTTGACCATTAGAGGCCATTGTGGGCCAGGTGCGTGGCTGGCCAAAATCTAAAAAAGCCGGCTAATATCGAACACTGTTTGAGATAGGATCCGGCCGGATACCTATGTGATGTGAGTGCCTAAACGCTAATCAGTTGCACTGTTCCTGCTCGGAGTTAGTCTTCTGTATCTAGTGGCTGGGTAGGGAAAGCAGATGGTCCGAGGAGTAGTGGCACTTACTCACTCTTCCAAATCAGTTCAGTCCCTTATAAAATAATCCACATCATCTCCAACAGCTCTGTCCGTTCCGCAGATCTTTACGGTAATTATCGTTAACTGCTATCTGTCTCAGCAATCAGTCTGTCGCACGACCTTTCATCGTGGACGTGGTCGTTGTCTACCAGTTCAGTCCGACTTGGTTCCACTTCCTTCCCTGGCTAAATACCTCTTTCTCGCAAACTCATCATGATCCCATCATGGGCCAATGCAATGTATCTACATTTCCCCATATTCCTAATAAAAGCGATAGTAAGCCTTTTTTCAGTTGAAATGCAATTTCCTAAGTCAACTAGTCAACCCAACCAAAGTACCTTTGACCAACACTTAGGCCAATCTCCTTATCCTGTCACATAGCCTCACTACTTCATAAGTTTTCTTTACTATACTTACTACGAACAATCTATTTTAGAGATAGATTAACTGACCACAGACTATAACTTTATCATTAACCTCCCTTCTATTTATTTTTCGACTTATAATGGGATCACAGTAGTTTCTTTTTGCACTCTTAGCAATTGTATTGTTGGTTTTGGTATGTCTGTAGTTAGCAAAGTACGGATCTGTCTGTACGTTAGTGGAATGACTAATAGTTGGCGGCCACAAATATAAAGCGCGTGTCCTTATCGGGCTACACATCTCAGTTGACCGAGGTAGTTAGCAAGGTAGGTTAGGTATATACATTAGTAAGATGTATGAAGTACGTAACTACGCGAGTGTCTGCAGTTAAATTACCTTTGGAATTGAGGAGGAGAGTAGAAGTAGGGCATTATTTGCCATGTCGTTAGTAGGACGTAATCGGAGTGAGTAGTAACGGAATCGTAGTGAGTGCAACGTAGTCAGAAATTAAATAAGATTAAAGCAGAAGTTGGGCCACTACAGAGCAATAGTGGGTCCAATGCAAGTGGTGAGTTTGAGTCTGTTGGTCGGCGGAATCGGCGGTTGTGAGTGGCGGACGGGAGAGTTAAGTAGTACGCTCCGTAGTAGTCGTAGTAAGCTGAGTCCGGACGCCATTTCCCGTTAGACACTGTTTCCCCTCAGAAACTCTTTCCCTTGCCGTGTAGCTACAGGCGCATGCAGGCAAGCAATCATATAATTGAGTAGTGTCGCAGTGTTAGGTGGCTATCCAAGTGACTAGGTTAAGGAACGTAGTGAACTGTAACGCGATCCCTGTAGCTCAGCGGTTAAGAGCAACGGTCATGAATACCGAGGTCGGGGGTTCGAGTCCCTCCAGGAGTAGGTTACTTTTTACTACGTCACAGTAGTAATAGTACTTAAGGAGGTCTGGCTGAAGCTTTGTTGGTGAGAGGTGCGTGTGCAAAGGTGCTCTGTGAAAAACTGCAAAATGAACCTGTGGACTTTGATAATTGAAAAATTGGTGCCAATTGGATCCCTGTGAGGGTGCCTATCCGAAGGTGAAGTTGAATTGCTGGAAAAAAGTCAGTTGTGGTGTAAAATTCAGGGTTTGTGGGAATGGCCAGTGGCTTTGAAATGCTACCGAAATATGGAAAGTTATGCACATCCGTATCTACGCAGCGACAATGCACACAGACTAGTCTTATTGACATGACACGTGCAACAAATGAAGCTTTACACCCAGACTCCCCAGCCCAACTGCGTTTGGATTGGGTAGCAGGGTAGAATCTTCTTGTAAGGTATTTTTGTACTAGCTATAGGTACATTAATCGGTTCATACTCACTATGCTATGCTAGTATATAAAAGTTTACTAACCTAACCTTTGACTTGATCTTGTGTATGGCTACGTCCATAGGCTAGTGAACAATGTGTTAGTAATACCTCTTTATATGGGAAAGAAGGTCAGTCGAAAATTATGGTGCTTATAAGTAATGTAAGTACTATATGTAAGTACTAATGTAAGTACTAATGTAAGTTCTATATGTAAGTACTATATGTAAGTACTAATGTAAGTACTAATGTAAGTACTAATGTAAGTACTAATGTAAGTACTATATGTAAGTACTATATGTAAGTACTAATGTAAGTACTATATGTAAGTACTATAGGTAAGTACTAATGTAAGTACTATATGTAAGCACTATATGTAAGTACTAATGTAAGTACTATATGTAAGTACTAATGTAAGTACTATATGTAAGTACTAATGTAAGTACTATATGTAGCCAGCATTGAGCTGTACTGATAAAGCTGGTTTTACACCGAGTGCGAAGCAGTGACTGCTTGGCATTACAGTGCTGAGCACTTCATGGCCGGGTAGTGAATGCGACGCCACATAGGAGAATGTTTCCACCAAAACTGCTGCGTAGCACTCGATAAACAGCAACAGAGTTGACGGTTGAGCAGTAAGAGTCTGATGGATGAGAGGTAGTCGGTGGAAACACCTTCCACAACCAACACACCGTGGCTTAACGAAGCTAAAGCCTGGTTGATCTGAATTAATTGGTAGTAGGCGCTAAATTTGAATCGCAGCTGTAACTTAGCTGCTTATTTTTAATTTTGCCGCGCGAAATACACAGTGCATGATGTAGGTTTGCTTGTGAGAGTTCAGCTGCTGACTCAAAGTTGAATTGCTACTACCTGCTGGTCATCGAGCAGTGGAAACACTACCTGATTCGCCGGCTCAGCCGTACTAGGCTGTTGCGGACTGCTCCGCCGTAGATGGCTGAGCAGTCGTTGCGTTGGTGGTGGAAACACTTGGTTGTCGAGAGCTGCAACAGAATAGGCAGTGCTCAGCAGTCGAAGCTGTCGGTGTAAAACCAGCTTAATGCGTATAGAGTTCAGAACACAGACTGGGGACAAAATCGTCGGTTTTGTTCCCAGTTGAAAAAAAGTGTTTAATTCGCAAACATCCAGACGGGCAAACCTTCTCCCAAGAATCCATGGTAACAGGTTAACAAATCTTGATGTAAGTACTATATGTAGAATACAGGCTGATACAAGTTTGGATTTTAAAACCATTTAGTGACACTGCGTAAAAGAAATACATATATTATAAGAGTCTCTGTCATTTGAATTTGTATCTCTGGTAATATGAAATGTACGGACTAATATGTTTTCTATAGTATGTATTTACCTGCAAATGATTGGAAATTATTCGGAAAGAACATTGTGTAATTATAAATGAATTGTAATCTCGATTAAATGACTTCGTTTTGAAACCGAGTAGAATCAAAAATTGTTTAGAAAGGATAAACACTATAAATGATCTATTGTTACTGTCGGATTCACATTCATATGCGGTCTTGCCTCGCAACCTGTAATTCGGCTTCACCCCTATTGGTCAATTTATTTGAAACACACTCCTCTGATTGGCAACTACGATGACAAATATCTATATCATTTGCAATGGGGGGTTAATTATGCAAAATATTTATTTTTGAGAGGTATCTCATGACGATATTAAGATAAATATCATAATTAACCCCCCATTGCAAATCATATAGAAATTTGTCATCGTAGTTACCAATCAGAGGAGTATATTTCAAATAAATTGACCAATAGGGGTGAAGCCGAAGTACAGGTTGCGAGGCAAGACCGCATATGAATGTGAATCCGACAGTAATTGCATACAAAATTGTGTTCTATGGGCCAAGCTCGTTGGGGATACTAATAAATATTCAATATATATAGTACTCAACGTTGATTTAGACAAATAACGTTGATGAACACTTTCTTTTCATAGCTCTGAATCATAACTATATTGAATAAAACCTAATTAAGGATATTAGATACTTCCCCCTCCCTCTTAAGGGTGCCTCAGTGATACGCAAAAATCGTTTTTCTTAGCCACCGAAGGGGCTAGGGCGTTGATTTGTTTTTAAACGTAGACCTTTATGGTACCGAGGGAAAGTCGCATGGGTTTCTCCAAAAAATGTCAACAAGCGGCAAAATTAATTTTTTCGTGGGGTGGGAGAAATGCATGGAGTTTGGACAAAAGTATTTATTTCTCCGTTATCTGAAGAGCTAAAAAAATTCTCCTACGGCTTTCCCTCGGGGCAGGTCTCCTTCATTTTTTGCGATATTACATTTCAAAATCGGGTGCCCCAAACTGGAGATCTACTTTTTTTGCGTATTTTTAGCTCGCCCTTGAGCAGCTTATGGAATCACATATTTTGTCCGTCCGTCCGTACGTCGGTTAGCACAATAACTCTCGAACGTATCGACGAAGGTCAACCAAACTATATTGCATATGGGCCCATGACGAATCCTATTCAAAATGGGCATATTTGGTCCACAGGTTACTGAGATAACGCGCGCTCACTTTTTGTTCATTTTAATAGTCAATGTATAAAAAGGTACATCAAACATCTATTGTGCTCTACTAAATTGTTTGATGGGTAGCATAAAAATATTGATAACGCTTCTACATAACATTGAATTTTACAGTGAAACAAATTGTTATGGAAATCTTACCGCTTCTATTAGTAAATAATTTCCGGAAGTATAAAAAGAAAAACTACTAGTCAGTCTACTCCTTCTACTAGTTAGACACTTAATAATTCATATTGCTTCCATTAAATGTTAAATATTATGGTGGCATAAAATATTGATTACTGCTTCAATTATATTTAAATTATGAGCACATTATTATCTGATGCTGCTTATATCTAACGTTAAAGTTGAAGAGTTGAAGAAATAGGAAAACACTACTTCTACTAAACATTGAATTAAAAGGAAAACCAATTCTTATGGATCTCTACAGATGCATAATTTCAATCTATAATAAAATAAAAAAAATGCTTCTACCTTTCAATTACTATATGTATATTTTATTGCTGCTATCCCACGTTTTGTAGTTTAAAATATTAGAAATTGCTTCTATCAATGAGAACTACGCTTCAAGTTTAAAATATCAAAAACTGCTTTTATCAAATGCGAACTACGGTTTATAGTTCAAAATATTAGAGACTGCTTCTACCATATGTTTATACTTTTACTGCCATAAAATATTAGAGACTGCTTCTATCAAAATTTAAACATTTGTGGAACAATTTATTGGTTAATGCTTCCATCAAATGTTAAATAATGGGTTCTAATACTACTTTTTTGGTCACCCCGTTAATCGTTAACGCACTCTTACGCGCTGATTTTCCATAAAGCTGTGTACAGATAGGCCTACTAGGGCGAGCTTTCTGTTACGACATGCCGTTCGTTTTACCATTTTCCTATACCTAGGCCATTGTTGATCTGTATTCTGCCAGGATTTTACTACAGGGGCAAGAAATAAAATCTACTATTACCGCGCGAAAACTAAATCGCTGTTGAATATGTGCAGAGGTGAGCTGCTATCGAATGAGCGGTGTTTGTATACTTTCTAGCTTTTTTGCGAACCGAACCAAAATGCATATAGCCTTGAAACCCCTCTATCCTTTAAGTAAACCCTCTTTTAATCCTGACTATCGAAATTGGTTTTACAATCATATTCGTCATAGCGTCGTGACGTCATGCAAATATTTTCTACCCACTTTTTCGAAAAATTACTTGGAGACCTGCTACAGCACTGCAGAATAGCTACATTACATGGTTTGGCCATTAAGATTTAGGCTTTTTTACATTGGTTTTGAGTGCCTCCGTTCTAATTGACCCTATTCGGCAGATAATAATGTCAATTATCACAATCCGTTAACTCTAGTTCCCCAAATACCCCGTCGTCTAAGAAAATCGAATTTTAAAATTTCCTATGGGGAGACTAGTAGCAGTAGTAGAATATAGGTGCTTCCCTAATTTAGACAATAATTTTTGCTTTTAGTCTCCCCTGTATAAAATCTTAAAATTCGATTTTCTTGGACGAGGGGACATGTGATATAGACAACGGATTGTGATAATTGACGTTACTATCTATCGATGCGTTATTATCTACCATGCAATACAGCTAGTCTATAGTGCACAAGCTGGAACATAATATGCACCTTTAACGAATAAATATGCACCTTTATACAAAATCCTACAGAATATGAGTGTTGCTTACCTTTACATGCAGCTATTTCTGTATATGTACTTAGGTACTTTTGTCAAACATAATAAAAATAGACACATTGTATACCTTAAACTGCAATGCCCTGCATGGGTCTGTGGCAACACGGAGGGAAGAAATCTGACTGGAAATAGTGTCCGCGGTAAACTATGTCCAACGGGAAACGACGTCCGGTATTCGTAGTAAGAAAACGGAGAGGGGCTCTGCTTTCTTTGGTAATCGTCATTATTGTAATCTCCGTCATAAACTATGCGTATTATCAAAACATCGTATCTTAGCTTGCAAATCCTTCCGCTGTTCCCTTCCGCCAGACTTTACTTTTACTTGAGTTTGCTCGGCTCAAGTTTGCTCAGTCTATAAATGTGTTTGAGAGGTCTGCTCCTACGTCTGTGCCCAATTCAGACTCCCTAACTGACTGCTCTAAGCAAACTCTTTAAACTTGATTGAACTATTCCGGAGATATCAGAAAATAATCGAGCTTATCAACCTTTATCATGTTCCTTAGTTTGCTCAGTTCAATGCTGGGCAACTCCGATTCTCTTTGTCCTCTCATCCAATATAACATACAAAACTACCCAATTTAACTAGACTTCAAGTCCAGCCAAATGTTAAATGTCGATGATTTTCCTGATAGAATGTCTGAGTTTTAGATTTGCACGAGACGACCAATCCGTTCCCTCCGTAGTTCCCATCGTCCAAACTCCAGTCGGCTATTCCACTCTATGTCTTCTCATATCCTATACAATTAATGTGCCAACCAACTAGCATCTATACAGCCCTGCGTCGCTATACTTTCTCTAATTACATCCGACATGTGTACAGACATGTGTATTGTGCATGTATACCATTTTCCTTCCACACCCTTCAAGGCTGCAGATAATATTATACATACATAAGCACACAATTTTCGTAGCAAACGGCTGAACAAGGGAAGCACTCATGTCCTACAATCAGCTAGTCAACACATTGCACTCTGTTAAAATACACACACATAAAATTGCCAATAAAGGGATGGAAACTATGTATCCTCATGCAGTTCTCTATAAAAACGAATCAGCAGTGAAGTGATAACAGACTGCATAAGCCACCAGCTAGCAATGCTTCAAAATGAAATTTCTAAGATCTTTTTCGGAGCTGTTGAGATTCAAAGGCTCTTTCTAATGAACACTGCATTATAGTCGATCAGTTAAGTTTCCTAGAAAATCACGACAATGTGCAGTTTGCTCGTTTGCAATATTCTCGTTTAAATAAGACTGGAGTCGATGCTGAATTCTATCATTCTATCGCATGGATCTAAGTATAAATAATAGCGATTGTTATTGTTACATAAACGGGCAATGTTACCATAATAATGCAGTCGGTTCAACATACAACAGCTTTTCAATATTATTATCACGTTTACCCAGAACTGGAGTTGTAAACGTTTTCAGCATGCAAAATCTTTGCTGTGTTAATGAGATAGCCTTTGAAAAAAAATTGTGTGAATTTATGAGCGATGTGTATCAGGATAACGTATGTGTTGTATATGTCCTAGCCCAACGCAACTGTCCAGTCCCTTCAACTATCAGAATCTAGCCAAAAATAAGAATGTATTCATGCATATTTGTAGGGACGTGGACTGGACTACGTCAACCAGCCAACGCTGACAGTTTGAAACAAATTCCATTTTTAACTTCTGTCTTTTGTACTGATAAGAAGTCACCGAACTACTCTGACCAAATATCCTGCATCAAAACCGCGACTTATGTTAGGAGCCGCACTATGCTAGTCGCTTTTAGCCATTTTTGGATAGGCTAATAGGCAGTTGTATCGACTGCACATTACTACACAGTGCCAGACTACGACATGTACTAAGTACTTGTATAGAACTGTCTTAGTTTTATCAAAATACAATTTTTAGAGTACACTGGTAGTGACGTTACTTGTTGAAAGAGTATTACTCACATTGCAGCAACGAAAAAATAGCAGATCTCAATTCATTTGCAACATATAACTAATGTTCTGTGTGCTGGTCGGGTAGTTACTATCTCCACTTAACTTATTAAAGTGGGTAGGTTTGCTTACTCAGAAAGCATGATTCAATATGTAGTATAAGAAAGTAAATAGTGTGAGTGACGATAAAACAAAAACAAAGGCCTAATGCGTTTAAGTAGGAAACGCTCGTTAGACAGATGAACACAAACCAAAAAAGATGTTGAAATGAATGGATTTTTATGTAGCACGGTTGATTTGAAGAGATGAGATGCGAGAAAAAACATGGGATCCGTAAGAAATGGTGTTGATATGAAAAGAATTCGTAGAGCAGTGGCGCAAGAAGATAGTATTGCAAATGCATATGCATCGAAGAGATGAAAGGGAAGAAGCCTGGAGTTGCATAGACTGGAGTGAATGGGTAGGGAGGGCTATTTAAGTACAATCTACGCTACTTTGTGTTATGTTGGGTTAGGCACGGCCTGGTGAGTGTGTGTGGCGTTTTTGTGTTTGAAGACGAGTATTGGAACATCCTTTTTGTTTCTGCTCTTGTCTCAACTGATTAGATCTGTTGTTGCAAAGGCAAGAAGGCCGGAGAGCTGCTTTAGGTAGCCGAATGAACAGACTGAGACATACACCCACAGCAGAGAGAGAGAGGATGGAGTTATTTGTTAAGTCAGAGACAAGACATTAGAAATGAATGCCTAAGCTGCAGATGCAAAAAAGGGCTGTGAAATGGAGTGGAGATAAGACAATTGTCAACTGGAGTGAATAGAGATAGGGCTAGTCGCGAGAGAGTGAGAGAAGGAAAGAGGAAAGTGGACGGAGGCATCGATTGAGCTTCTTCTTCTGGCTTAGCGTTCACATAACATGCACATAAAAGAGAGAGAGCTGAGCCAGCGGCATCGTGTCACAAGCACAGTGCAAAGAGGCAAGTACCGGTGTAGGCCAAGGCATTGCATCCATGCCAAAGAATGAAACGAAACGGAACCAAGGCAGCGAGGTTTTCGAAAAGAGAGCAGCCTCATGGAATGCAATGTGCAAGATGTGCATTGTGCAATGTAATGCAGTGGAATGTCAATATGCTATACTTATCTGACTCTCCGGGAAAAAATTAGCCAACTCATCCAAAACACTCCACTCTGGTCATTACTAGCCAACTAAACGTGCATTAGGGCTGGAGGCACGTCTCGAGTTAAGATTTGATAAATTGATAGCACTCTCTGTAATTGCAATCTATGCAGCCACATTTAATGATATGTTAACTAAGACTATTTATTATTCAATTAATTCTCGCTCTTGCTCCTCTTTAATTAGGTAGCTACAGACTCACAGGGGGTGAGAGTGACAGAGAGACAACTGGCCCATGATGCAGACGCAACTCTTCTCTTCCTAGTCATAGATACTAATTGCATAGTGTATAATCACTATATGCGCTTCATATATAAATATTACTTAAACAGAGCTTTCTCCTTTCCTGTTTTATACACGCATGCACATGTGTATACTAACTACGAGATCATGAGTGAGAAAGCTACAGGAAAAGCGGCAAGTGGCCTGTGTGTGTAACAGGAAGTATGAGATATTACCTTGAACAGCACAGGTGAAGACGAAAGCTATGACGATATGTAGGTAGCTTAGCTTTCCCATGCTGTTGGCTTGAAGTGGAGAGCGGAAGGTGAAAATCGGCGATGAGAGTCTTGCTGTATTTAGAGAGTGAATGTAGACTGTGGAACTGTAGCCGACGTGCTAGAACAATCAGTAATTGTTGAGTGAACCAACCGCCTGCCAATTGAGTTGATGGAACTGGAGGTGAACAATGAAATGTTTATCTTGGCGAGCTGTATTACAAGCAGATGAGCAAAGACGAGTTTTTATTCAATCTTTTCTTCTGGCACAGGACGAAAGGTGAATAACTTTCTCTTTCTGATCTGCCGACAAATGAGTCCGTAACAACAATGACTGCCACTTTAATTGTCAATCCTTTCTTCGTCCAGAATGCTTGACTATCTATATCTGCTCAATTGGGATAGGAAGTGTCCAAGGCAGATGATCCGTTTGGTGGATGCAGGGGATTAATAAATGGGATGGTTAGGAATTAGACAGACAGAAAGTTCTTTCGGTTGATGAGTTGTTTGTTATTTCGGGGCTACAGTCGAGAAAAAGTTTTAAGTGAGTTAATGAGTGTTTTTATTGGAGATAATAAAAGTTGCGTGTACTAAGAAGACGATAAGAAGATGGTGACTAAGAATTGTGTTCGGTGGCTGAGTTTGTGCGGAAGGATAGCAGTTCTGAGTGGCTGTGTCTATGTTAAATAAGTAAGTGTTTCGTTTAAGACCATTTGGTCGACTGACGGTAGAATCCTTACTTTACTCTCTCTTAAGTCCTTTCTGTTTCTGCGAATATACATGAGCCGTGGCTCTCTCCGTTTCTGAGCAGTCAGAAAGAGAGAGAGAGAGTGGCGATGTTCTGTGTCCTGTCCCAAGTCGCGCTAACGTTGTGCGGAATGGCGAATAGTGCGATGAGTACACACACTCACAGAACACTCACAGTATTCGACACTCGGCTCAGCTAAAGTCAGGAGGATAATAAACCATAGTAAACGATATAATAAAGTAGCGGAAATTCCCCTACAGGAGAGATAGGCGGGTGGCTTGCATTCGGGTGTCGGAGGATTGTACCAAAATTTCGGGTGTATTGCAGTCGGGTGTCGGGTGGCTTGCAGTCGGGTGTATTGGATGAACCCCAGGTGTATGATGTAATTCATGATTTGCATTTTGTAGGCTCCGTTGACATCCCATTACTCCAAAACAGGTGTTCCGATTTATCTCATCTTCGATCTCATTCTTACATTTTACCTCTAAAAGACCATCAGAAAGTTTGAACGAATTATCCATTTTTGTTTTTGAGTTATCGTGCTCACGGAAAGACGGACAGACTCGGCATCTTTATAAAGTAGTGACTCCGCTACTTAATAATGTGTTATGTTCATTGTGGACGAACAGACTCAGTTCTGTATCTCAACCACAGTTTTCACTATGCCTGCTAGCCTCCTCCAATCTTTCCCGTTTATTTCTCTCGGCTATGCGAAGTAGGTTTAGACTTTAGGTTTAGACGGAGTACAGTTACCGAATCCCTGCTAATAACATGCACGAAGCTGTGCAGAAAGACACCCTTATTCTCAACCTTCCCTTCTTCCTTGCCTTTGCCTGTAATCCTCCGTTGATTATGTTAATACAAGGAACACATCAGACACGTACCTACTGCTAGCCAACTTCCATGCATTTCCACTGAGCAAACATGTTATTATTATGGGATGCTGGGTTCCCAACTAGAGTTCACTTCACTCACTTTGCCTCAATCAGCATTTATCCTTACTCATCTCAAGATACGATTCTATGTGGGATAACACTCACTACTATATATAATACAGCTAGCTAGTCCCATGGAGCATTCATGAAACGAATGCTAAATGTATAATGCTACATCCAATGTCTATCATTAAGTGCACTCCACTGATGTGCTAACGCTACACTTCCCCTTTTTATTTATTTCTATCATATATAACAGCCCATAATATTATACTGTCTGATAGTCGAGGTATACTGCAAATATACAACAGTCACGTTTTTACATATAAAATAGCGCAATTAATCTATGTGTATATTATGTGGTTATGCTCTGTTGCTATTTTGTACACACTACCATGCACTACCTGGTTGCGTTGACTTACCCAGTCCGCAATGATAAAATTATCTCCTTCTAGTCTATACTTATCTTACACGAAAGATGATAGAAGAATAAATATAAAGCTGTATAGGCACACTATGCATACTCAACTTCCATATGTAGTTATACAGTTTGAAAAAAGATGTTACACTTACGCCAAATGATCCGATATCATTTACGTAAGCATAATTAGTCCACTTTTCATAGTCTAATGAACAATGGGATGCGAAATGAGATGTAGTGCGATATCCTTCGTGTCTATAGTTATACGAGATTTATGTATATATGATAATGCAGAGTATGGGGGATATGGATGTGTGCAATTCCAGATATAATATCCCTATAGCATATATTGCTTGCATTTGCAGAATCCAATTCCTTGTGGCCGCTGAAGAATTTGATGGACTTGTAGTTTTTTTGTATGTAAATATTTGGCATTGTTAGTTTGTACGAGGAAATTTGATGAACGACTGCTAACGACAGAAGTCAAAGGTGATGAGTGATGATGCTTTGGTGGTGAGCTATACGCGAGTATGTGAATGAGCGTGCATTTGTGGTATATATATGCACACTTACTGGCAGAAGAAAGTGACAGGATAGGCTAATGCGAGTCGGCACCGTACCAACTTGAAACGTAATACGGCTATTACGGTTCAAGTTGTTTAAGTAGGTGCTATTGGTAGTAAGTAGTGGGCGAAGGAAATACGGGCCCTGTCTATGAGAGAGTAAAGATGAGTAGTCCACAAGGGGGTCCCTGTGCAGTAGGCTAATTCGAATGGCAAGTGCATCGGCTGGAGTGCCTAATTTTAGTTACAGCGAGTGAAGAGCTACACGGACAATTAAGCTGTGTCGTATCTGATACAGAGTCTGAGACTTATTATCTGCTTTTACAGCGACGAAAGTTATATGCAAGTAAAGCTGATCCGATGGCGGGCAGCATGATCTACAGAATGCCCAGCAAAAGATCTGGGATACTTTTGAGCATCCGCACATGCTCAAAAGTCGCCGAGTACCTTTGAGCACCTTTGGAGCACATGCTCAAATGTCACCGGACACCGTTAATGTATGAAAAGGTACGTCAAAATAGTTATTTGACGTACTATTTTGACGTACCTTTTCATACATTAACTATTCAAATGAACAATAAGTGAGAGCGCGTTATCCTGGTAACCTGTGGACCCATTTTCAGTAGGGCCCGCCATGTTCCCAAATATCATGTTTTTGAAAAATTTTGTCAATGGCATTGTCGGGTGTCTTCAAGTCAGCGTGTCCACTATTCATGAAGAATAGGCTGGGGTGCTCAAAGGTGCCCGCCAGTGTTTCTTACCAAACTGCCAAAAATTGGAAAATGGGATGCTCAGTTCCTAACATGAAGCAAGGAGCCAAGAGCCAAAGCCGGAATTCAGCTTAAAATGTGTAT
>JAAAYG020037807.1:0-13679 GCA_009936455.2 Tomocerus minor
CATTCGGCGATCGGATATGTACCATTCGGCGATCGGATATGTACCATTCGGCGGTCGGATATGTAATAGTACCCGAAAAATACATGTTTTACGTATCATTAAGGCACCCTTAAAACATTTTACTTAAATCCGATTATCTCGTTGGGTACTTTTTGCGATATTACATACATGCATAGTCCGTCGGTGCACAAGTAATTTCTATCCCCCTGCACAGCCATTTTCTGACTGTCGTTTCATTTTTATTTTGGAGCATGGTAAAAGATTTCATTTGGGATTAAGACTAGATGGAGTTAGACGCTGCGAATGGAAAAAGTTTTCCAAACACCCTAAGGAGTCAACAAACGGTCGTCAAATGTTTTTATACCAATGTCTACTAATAGTCCGTTCACATTGCAAGGGACGGTTTTAGGGATAAACCACTGCGGATAGGACGGATTGCGGAAGTAAATTAATTTTTCTTTACAACTAACAGTCACAGATTGACCAGTTTAATTTCCATATGAAATATCTCATGGTAATACATATTATACCAATAAAATTAACCCTTGTAACACTACAGATTTTCAAATGAACATAGCAGCCAATGCATTATAAAATTAAAATAGACCATTTCGGTTGTAGGTTCTAATTTAGGTAAAGAAGATGGTAAAAGTTGCTAGATGCAGCAATTTATCCTAACAAAGAGGCAATTTGAGCAAACGCTTTCTTTTCCATCAAGCGATCCTGTTTCTTTATCTTGCCAGTTAACATGTCACATTTGTTGTGCCAAATTTGACAGCACACTATCGAGCATTCCAAACCACCAATTTGTAGCCACTTGAACGAGGCCTGGCAATGTCGAAGGATGGACTTGCTATATCGCAGTTGCTTTCGAAGGTCCATTCCAGATGTGTCTAATGTGATGAAGTCCTCAGTCTTGAAAAGATGCTCTCCCATTGTAGTGGCCATGAATAATTCCGTAGACGCTGAAATTAAATGAAAAAATTTCTTTATACAAATTCGTAATATGCTGTCTATTATTTCCGTCCGTTTATGTCCGTTTTTTCCGTGTGTGTATGTCCATTGATTTTTACGTTTGTTTCTTTGAGATTGTACTTTTGGTTTTTCGATAAATGAACAAATAAATGGTTAATTAAATAACAATTAAATAAAATAAAAATTAGTTACCAATATAAGGAGCCCCCAGAAATTTTCTGTTCAACGAGAGAGTGCGATTAGCTCGTTCCATAATCTTTCTAAACAGCTTTTTGCTTTTCTTTGACTTTTCGACCAGTTGGCGAGTAAAATCATTTTCGGTGAGCCAAAATTCTGAGCTCATAAAAATAAGCCAATGATTTTTATGTAAAGTCTTCCCACTATTTGTAGTGATAAATTCGTCCAAGCGGTGGAGGGAGTCTTCAGTTACCGGTTGGTTGATTTCATTCCGAACAAAATCTTCGAATTCAGTTATCTTGGCCTTGACTTCCGAGCCACTTAGGACGGATTCACATTTCTGACACTGCCAATCACAGACTAGGCTATCCAGAGGTTCCAACGGCAGCATGAAGCCTTTTTGGCATTTTAAATTTTCACAAACAAACGATGAAAAGAAGGACCCTTCTTCAGTTGGGTCGACACATCGAGAACAAAGACAACTGAAAGTGAAGTTCTTGTGCTTTTGTCTTCTTTGTCCAGTGCCATAATCCAAGCCATCGGGGCTGTACGCAATGCTAACGAGGTCGCCCTTCTTAATTTCTCTTCTTGAATACAATCGCAAGTTCCATAGGACCGTTTTATCGATGTTGATTACCCTTTCAAAACGCCAGTAAACGCTTGGAGAGCAAGAATGGCTCATTTTGCAACAAATATGATAAACCAACTCCCCACGATACCTACAATAATTCAAACAAACTATCAAAATTTAAATCCACCCTAATCCCATACACTGAATTTTTATTTGGAAGAAATCATTAAAACTTCACAATCTCTTACTCATGTCCAAATTTGTCCTCGAAATTATTTGAGAAGTTATTGACCGCGATGGTGCTCCGGATTTTAATTACATCGTCCAGAGGCACGGCCATATCACAGATTTCCGTGAGAAATTTCCATGCGGCAATGGAATCCTCTTGCGCCAAATCACTGTAAGATTGACCAGTATCTCCGAACTGTGACGTCAAGGTCATTAGTTTGGCGTAACGACCTGGGAAAACTTCCTTCGATAAAAGTACTCGAAGAATTCTCAAGTAAGCATAGAATTCAGTTTGAAAAAGAATTCCTTTGGTCTGAAAGAGTTTACATTCCAAACAGCTATGCTCCTCTGCCTGTGACAATAAAAATCATTGCTGTGATTGTTATATAACATACTGGCGAGGAGAGAGAGAACAGCAAAAGAGAACCATATCCAGCAAAGAGGATTTGAACAGATAATTCATCCAAGTATCAAATAAATATTATCCAATTGAATCGAAAATGTTAATTTGCAATGAGTTCTTACCTTTGAACAAGAAATTGAACAAACTGGCCACAGACATTTCGGACATTTCTTCATGGGACTTGGATTAACTTCTAAACATCCAAGACAGGAGAAATCATCTTTCTGGTCCGCAACGCAACTTTTTGGCCACGTATAAATAGGCTTTTCCGAAAACATTATTTCTTCTGCATTGAAATCCTTATCAGCTACCACGTAGTCTCCGAATTCTGCACAGTGTTGAATTCGGACGATGCCGTCCATGGTATTTTATTTGAAATAGTGAATTGATCAAGACTGCGATCCGAAGTTAAGTTTTGAATACTGGCTGCAGTATCTTGGGTTATTATTTGGATAACTTCAGATGAAATCGGATGATTTTGAATTGTGTCGCAATAACAGCAGCAAATGGTAGTAGTAACTGGCTTTCTGTACCGCAGTGAGTTACGTGGAAATAAAATCTTTCACTTTCCAGCATTCAGTAGTTCCTCGTGGACAGTTGAAATTACTCTGCGTTGTTGTTGGTTTGCTCACAGAGCTAGAGCATTTTCAAACCTTTACAAATTGGCGCGACTTATGATCATAGATGGGCAAAATGCATGTATTTAAAATACATTTTGTATTTTAAAGGCTTTTTGGCCGTGTCAAAATACAAAACTTTTATTCGGTTGATTAGGACATTTAGTATAAATGTCAAAAAAAAGAATGGGACTTTCAAAAAGCTTCTTTGTTTTCCTAATATTTGACGAGCAAAAATACATCATTTGTTAGTGTAAAGTACAAGTACAATAGTCATCGTGCTTAGAACCGAGGTATTTTCATAGTACAATTTTCAATTCTCATATAACTCAAAAACTAATGAAAATAAATGAATTTTCCCGTTTTCACCACCCATTACTCCTGGATCCTGGAGGGTCGTCAGTGTCTAACTCATTAGTGTCACAGGAATTTTTCAAAAAAAATCTTTTTTTCACTAGTTCATGGACAGCTCAAAAAATAATGAACAAAAAAGGTCTCGTTTTTACCACCAATTGCTTAGGATCCTGGAGAGTCCTAAAGCTCTAACTGCTTGTTACGATTATTTTTGGGGTCACAGGAATTTTTTTTCCATTTTTTGTTTGAAAAAATTGAACGAAATGTGCAGTCTCTGTTGGAAGCATAAAGAGATGAAGGGATTTTAAAATGCAACGATGTAAAAATCTAATCAACTTTAAATAACATTACTTTCGAAATCTGAATATTTTTGCAATCGATCACTTCAGTGTTCGTTGCGTGAATGAAGTAAATTATATAAATTTATTAAAATTAGAAAATAGTAATTTTGATTGTGTTTATATGGTCATTAAGATTTTTCAGGGAGTAATTTTTCAGGGAGTAGTTAATGTATTTTCGAAAAGTATTTTCAAAATACATGTATTTTATTTTTGACCCCAAAAAATGTATTTTAAATACTGTATTTTGGATTTTCATGAAAAATGGGATGCATTTTATATTTTAAGGTTAAAATATTTGTATTTTGAGCAAAGTAATTTTTTTGTAATTTGCCCATCTATGCTTATGATAATTTCTCCTACATAGTTTATACTGACGAGCGAAAGTTTTTATATCCGAACAAGGCGAAGCGGTACAGAAGGCGTGTTACTATTACTATTTGCTACCGTTATTATGACACAATTTGAAAACCAATTCCTATTTCGTCGCAAAATTGTAACAAAAACGTATTTAAAATTTGCAAAATCAGAAACAATTGTTTTGTAAAATTGTGATAAAATAGTTTACAACGAGCTGTTTATTAACCGGCAGCGGCCGACAATTTCACACTTTTTTCGGCGGCGGTGCCCCGCCTTCACCCTATGCTCCGCCAATCACCTGATGTACACGAATCGCATTCGCAATCTGCTCGCTCACTCTCTTGTTGTCTTTGTGTTTCCATTCCTGCTGCTGTCCAGTGCAAGCTTCATCAACGAATTTTCCATTTTCTTCATTCTCTCTCTCATTTGTCGTTTTACTTTCGATGAAGACTTTTCGTGATCTCTCTATAATTTAGTAATCAGCTATCACCTTTTCTATTGTGAATATTTACTAAGTATCCTCTTCGTGTTGATATTGATTGGTATTAAAGTAAAAGCCCCACATTGCAAAATAAAGCAGAAAATGACTACCATCAAGGATTCTCCGTTTGAGGAAAAACACAATGAAACATTTGGAAGGCATTTAGTGGCCAAAATGGATTTATCAGAAGGAGAATTAATTTTCCAAGAAAAACCCATAATTGCCTACTCCCAATTCTCTGAAACTTTTGAAAGTGGAACACAGTTTATCTGCATCTCATGCTTCCAGGTGACGAATAAGGACACGACCGTCGAATGCAAGAACTGCAAGTGGCCATTTTGCAGTCGCTCGTGTTCTATGGTAATTGCAATCGATAAATATATAGTTATAATTAATATTGTCATTTGTTCACTATAAAACTAGCTACATTCAACATTGGCAGAGTATTATTCTTCGTTGATTCAATATGAACATCTTTAAATTAGTTTATGTCGGCTAAACTGCATATGTTTTAAATGATAAATGATGTCCTTTGCTGGGTTTCCTGGGAACCAATCAGTCCGGATGATTTTTAACCCCATTTATGCCAAACCCCAATTTTGAATTTCGGGCCTTGGACTGGTTGCAGTTGATCTTAGGATTTGCAAAAAAAACGTGTGATTGTCTCTGACGGTTGACGGAAGAATGCATTAGTCCCTGTTTGGGATTTGTTCATTTTGTTTTAGGTTAGGTAAAGGTAGCATTCTGGGGAGCTCCGTAGTAAGGATATTAAGAGGATGACATGGGACGATGTTGAATGTCGTTGAAAATTTAAGAATAACTAAGACGAAAATAGGATGCCGCCGTGGTGAATCCTTATCAGAGGAGGAATATTAGTTTCAGTTTAGCCCTTTATTTCATTTACCCATACCTAAAAACTCCTATAGTGCGTTTCAAAAAAAATACAGTTCAATCATATTGAGGACAGTTGTAGTCTTCTTTAGTGCTATTTCATGTAGTTGAAACTATTTTTAATGCACCTTTAAAATGCCTAGTCAAATGGATGTTTTATAAGCCTAGTGATTGTTAATCATCTAACTTTTTTTTTGTTTGGTACTCGTTCTTGTGGCAAATGTTATGGGAAATTTTAGGATGAGTTACACTGCCAATTGGAATGTTCCGTTTTGACAGAGAATGAAGTCGTTCCATCGCAGAAAGCAATGCATTACCTTTTCTTGGTGAGAATTTTACAACTTAAGGAGAAAGACGCTGCTAAGTGGAATGCGTTAAGGAATTTGTCATCCTCTTTTGGAACAGAAGATGCCGAAACCATCGCTGGTTTAAATAATGCCGCTGCAGCTGCCCAGGAGTTTTTGCTAAAGTTCTACAAGATTGAAGTTGCTGTTTCCCTGGTTAACAGCCTACTTAAAATCCTGAAAATCAATGCATTTTCTTTTGCTGAAGAAAGTAGAAATAAATTTCCGTAAGAGAACGTTTACAATAGAATTAAAATGTTTTATTACGATATATCGTTTGTGATTAAATTCACGTCGTAATTTAGGACTAAGCGCCCGTAATTATTATTGTTATTGATTGAATTGGAATTATTTGCAAATTTGATATAATATCTCTCTGAATTTTGTCTACCTGTCTGTTGAACGCCACTATTCATTTAAGACAGAAAAAAAATCAAAAAGCATCAACTTTTTATTTTTCAGAATGAAAAAATGCAGCACCGCACTCTACGCAACTGCCTGTTTGATTTCCCACGCCTGCTCGGCCAATTTAGAATGGTCACGATTCCCAGGAGAGTGCGAAGGAAGGTGTACTATAGCCCTATACTGTCGTGAGGACATTCCCGCTGGAACCATGGTCACTGTGTCCTATACGGAAAAGCATAACTTCGAAGGGACCCTGCTGCGCCGGACTCTTCTGTTTCGAGACTTTAAGTTTTGGTGCCAGTGTAAACGATGTTTAGACCCAAATGAATTGGACACTTTCTTCTCTGCAGTCAGGTGCCGGATCTGTGACAATGGGTGGCAATTGCCAATTTCACAGACTATTGATGTAGTCTTCAAGTGTGACAATTGTCACGAGTCAATGCAAGCCAAAGAGGTGATGAATGTGCAAGATTCTTTCCGAAAGGAATTGGATGACATTACTGCTTTGCCGGTGGGTTCTCCTCGCCAAGAACACTTGGATACTTTGATCATAAATGCAACTACAAAGCACCGACTCCATCCCGGTCACCACTTGGTCATCAACGCTAACGAAAATTGGCTGTCTGCTCAAAACGTAGACATTCTGTTGGAAAAGTCTCGCAAAAGTGAAGACATTTATCAAAAATTCGTCAGTCGAGCAGAACAAAATCTGAATGCTGTCAGTTTGTTCGGAAATCTTGGCAAAAGAGGTAAAAGTGTAACGGAGAGAAAAGCCTCTTTTTCTTTTGAAGTTTTAAAGCTAAATTTTGTGTCTCTAATTGTAACTTTGCTATGGTTGGTTTTTTCATTTTAGTTGCATTGGAATCAATGATTGGATCGGCAGTTGCTCGCTATAATTTCAAAAGCCGAGACTACCTCTCTGTGGACAAAGACATCTCTGACTTGGATGAGAAAACTAAAATCCTCCAGAAAATTGTGGGTCATTTCCGAAGAAGCATCAGTGTGGCGGACCCTCGCGCGCTTAGTGACGAGACAAAGAACACCATCGCAGAAATGAGAATTCGATATAGAACTTGGCGTACATGTCTATCCGAATGTCTTTCGCAGTCGATGAAAGAGAAATGTTCCTATTGATTACCGAGCCTACTTTACATTCACGTCTGAAACTGATTTGAACTCAACGTCACAGTTCAATTTTCTTAGCCTTTGTCATGATCCAATTATTAAATTTCTCTCTCAACTGCATTATCTACTGTAAAATGATTAACCTTCCTATCAGTGTACCCAGTTGTTCCAAAAGCGAGTATTAGTCGATTGATATATTAATTAATATATACTTTATGTATTACATCCCTTTTATGGTGGATAAAAATCTTTTATTGGCAATGCTTGTGCATAAAAACTAAAATTGTAAGTGTTTGGTATTTTCTAAGAAAAATAAAAATGTTGTTCTCTATTTTAGTATCTATTTAAGGAGGGGTTTACATGATTTCCATCCCAAATTCAAGGAGAACGGCTTAATGTACAGCAGGGAAATAAACGTTTTTGAGATCTGCTCATATTTTTCGAGGGCATCAGGTTCCAATATTTTCAAAAATAAAATTCTGTATAGGAAAAATTTAGGGTTTTTTGGAGTGGGAAAAGCATTTAAAAAAGGGTAGAATTTAAAGCCCTTGGTTTTTGATTGAATCCGTCATGGAATGGGGGAATTACAAGAGCGTATGGATTCGTCATGGAACTGATTATCGTTGACAGACTGAAAGTATATGGGAAATATTATTGTGTAGGTTTGTTTAGTTTGGAATTATTTAGGAAAGGTTTGATTCCTCATGGGCTGATGCTGTGTGTAAAAGATGGAAGGTGGGAAGTAGATATGCATAGACAGAGTAGGCAGGTTTGTGTAAAAGTATCTTATGCTACTAAAATGCATGTAAATACTACTATTTACATACTTTTTATATTGTATGATATTTTGTAATAGCTTATTATATTATGACATTAAAAGTGGGCAAAAGCGTTTTTAGAACTTGAAGATATTTGACCCTGAAGTAGTGGAAAAAGTGGTAAATAATTGATTTTGACTTGAGTTATTTCAAAAAGTAATGGAGATATTAGAATGAGACTTGGTAGTTAAGCTTTCTAGTGTTATAAGAAAGTTTTCTGTGATTTTCAGATAATTTCCTCCAAGGGGGCTAACGATAACCCAAGACGGGGGTAGCGCCTCCCCCTAAGTTTTATTATGACAAATTATGTTGGGTACTCCAGTTTTTCGACCTAGAAATAATTTTGAGAAATGCCTCAAGCTTAAAATCGCTTTGTGCATACCATGCACTCGTAATATTATTGTAACCATCTCAATTGAATATTAGACAGCCTCCTATATGGATGGCCTTAGAATAAGAAATAATAAGTGCTCCGCCTGCAAAGTGCTGCTTGTTTTAATACATGCATCCAGAATGGCACTGTGGCAGAGTGTCAATCGGATGCGCAAACGGCTTATAATTTATCCAAAATCATGTATGAGGCACGGAGTTTTGAAGATCAACTCAAGACATCGTCGCACGCAAACCTACTCGTGCATATATAAACGCATGCATTACACAAGTCCAATTCGGAGATTAATCTGCATTCCTTTCTGTCAATTCCTTTTTAGCAATTCAATAAAAGCAAACTCTGTTGGAAAAGTATTACTAATATTCGACTCTCACTGTTCTTGCAAGCCAGAAGTATTAAAGCATAGCATAATAAACTGCAAGGAAAACACTTTAATTGTAATGGTGGAGATGCAGCGGGTGGTTCCTGTCGTTTTTCAACAAACTGACTACAACTAATACTCTTCTGGCCGTCTTGCTACCTGGACTTTTTGTTTCCAACTGACTTCGACTACATCTGACCTGTCTTCTTAAAACTAAGTATCGAACAATTATACTGTTTTTAGGAGGGTAATTGCATTTGGGCCGACAACATTTTTCACAGATCGTCCTAAATTCGGAGTGATTCATTGCCAGAATACTCTATTGATTTGATTAGGAATTTTATTTATTTTATTATTTCCAAATAATGCAAAACCCGTGTATAACTAGGTAGACATTGGTCATCATGTGTCTTCTCTCGTTACCCCTTACGGGACTATTTACTTCAGATTTCAATTTTTCTAGAAATACAGATTTTTCTCCCTACAGAATAGGATGTGCCATTAATACAGAGACTGATAACCTTAAGCCACCTAACGAAATTACTAACTAGTTGATCAAGTGTGATTAAGTATTATGATGATTGAAGATAAACGACAACGAGGTCGTCAGTTTAAGCCCTAGACAGTTTAAACAAAACTAAAATATTGAGAACGTAACAAAGTATTTATCCCGTGAGGATTGTCCTCGTCTAAAACTTTCTAAACCGAAAAGTTATTCCAATTCCGAAACTACCCCAGACAGCAAGTAAGAATATAACGTAAAAAGTAAGCACTTTATGAATTAATTAACACAAACACACAACATTTACACTCCTTGATTCCTATTCCTGCTTATTTGACCATTCTACACCCAATACTCACTACATACCCTTTGATCATGTCGTCAAGCGAGGAGGAATTTGAAGACTATCAGATATGTAATCATGGTACGTCCTATTACGTAACAGCATTCTCTTTTCCGGTCAAACACTCACTCCAACAACCCTTCCTTCCCGAGAACCATCAAACCATGGGAACTCAACAAGGAAGTTTAGGAAATGTCGATAATTATTCTGACGAGGACGCCCAACAGGAGAGAGGCGAAACAACCTCAACAGAAGAAAATACTGGTCGTAGAGTATCCCCTTTGCCACGTTTATTTTCCAATACGGGCTCAAATAAACATTAAATTGGCCCTCTCGGTTGTCCACCCCCAGAAATTTTCTGGAGTAAGAAGTTATGAAGCTGACGACTTCTTACTTAGCTTTTTAGAAGCTAGTGAGTGCAACTGTTGGGATGACAGTTTTAAGCTACGCCAATTTTCGGGCTACCTCTTCGGGGATAGTCTTAACTGGTATCATTGTTTTAAAGCAGAAAAATATAGAGATAACCCTTACGCAAAAGGAGATGGACTACTTCCATTTACCAGGAAGGAGCTGAAAACTGAATTTTTGCAGGTTTTCAATGATACGAAAGCCTATCCTATCGCAATAGAGAATAAGATTCAGACTATGCGACAAAATCCTGGGGAACCATGTCTGAAGTGAATGCTTAAAATTGAATAATAAATTAGATAACAACATGAAAGATGCACAACGAATAACCAACATAACGAGATTTTTATCGAAAAGTAATATGCAATTGTTAAAAACGGCAAACCTAAATCCTTTTACCAATTACGTACCTTATTTAAAAATATTGATGAAATAGATATACTCCATGGACAGTCTTATGGAGATCAAGAAGAATTTTCTATGTTGGGGGAGGCGACAACTAATTTAAAAAAAGTCACCATTGCTGACCCTGAAGTCGCTACAAGCAGTACTATCTTAAAACCGAAAGAACATCCACATTTTACGCATCTGGATCTGGCTAGAAAATGAAAAGAAACCTATTCAGCATGCACAAAGATACGACTCGTCGTGGCAAACACCTTTCCAGCCGAGACCTCATACACCGTATGACCAGAGTCCAAATTACGGACAGTCCCAGGCAAACTTGTTAGACTTTTCAAGGGAAATCATTTACGAAGGAATTGCTCACAATTCAACCCCCCACAACAATCTTTAAACGATAGATACCTAGTCCAACGGAGGGAACAACTGGCAGCTCCTCTTCTATCCCCTCAAAAACCCGCATTGATGCCACCACAGACGAATACAAAAAATTAACAGACCCTAGTGTTTATCATATTAATTCTGTTAGTAATAGACTCATAAAATTAGCCTGCTTTATCAACGGTATCAACACACATCTAATTCAAGACACAGGATCCTACACCAACTTAGTGCAGAAAAATCTTATCGCTAGCCACCTTATTCAACCAGCAGCTTGTCCAATAAAAATAACAGGAATTAATCCAATCCCAATAATAACTAAAGAAATAGCTGAGCTAGACAATACAATAGGAGATATAAGGATTTTGGTAACGGCATTTGTTTTAGCTGAATTATCGATACCTTGTCTGATTGGCAACCAAACAATGAGTAAATGCGATATAGTAATTAACTTTAAACAATAAGAAATAATCTTCTCCAACCACACTAGATTTTCATTCACTCTCCCTGCACAAGAGAAAGTAACTTACTTATGTCATAATAACACCCAACTTGAACCATAAAGTAAATTCTATTCCTCCGGATATACAAACGGAAAATCACTGTTTAGCCGTCTGGACCCCTAAACCAGCGGCACCAATCTCCCTACATACCCTATTATTCCTCCTGATAATCTAATTAATAATACTAGTCTAGCCATCTCCAGTACTACAGAAAGTCTACCAGAGCTGCATACAGTCAAACCTAAGACCCAATACTCGGAGACATATAAGAACGAGAATTTTTCTCCGACTGCTAGACACATAAAAAGTCTAGTCGTCTCGGACAAACAAAAATAAAACGCTTCAACCAGAGGAAGACTGCCATAAGAAAAGTCTAGACGACTACACAATAGAAATTAGACAAAAGGAACTATCACCACAACCTCCGCTCACCATCATGAATACTACAGACACCTTAACGACTGATCTCACTAAACACTTGATTCCCCGTATAACCGAACCCTATAAAAATCTTAAACCACTTGAAAGCAATAATTCTATTATAGGGGAATGTTACAACAAACAGGATACAAACATCTTACCTAATACAAAAGCAATCTTACAATTCTACTTATCCCTGAACATGACTCCAGCACACTATATTCCTACAAGGAAACTCTCTCACCCCACAATACGGTATTAGAAATGAAATAGTTACTTTTCTGTTAATCAAATTTTTCAGAAAATTTATTTCGGTGCCTGAACCCGACTCGGAATTGTTGCGACCGTGCGAAGAGGCCGTTATAGAAGAACAAAGTTTTACAATTTCTGAAGATCAAATCAAAGCGTCAATTAATAATAATCTGACCACCGATAAGAAAGAAACCCTTACTACTCTGATAAATAAATACCAAGACATATTCAACACTAAAGGCAAACCACTACGTCCTTCAAAGTTGTTTTGCGAACCATTACGGCTAAAGCCATTCGCTGTACCCAAAAGGAGTATTCCTTATAGAACCTCAGAAGTAGATCAAAAAGAAATCGCAAAGCATGTACAAGAACTACTGAGCCAAGGAATAATTAAAAAATCTACTTCTCCCTATGCCTACCCAGTAATCTTTGTAAAAAAGGGTCATAAGACAGGAGAAAACACAGCTTTAGGAAAGGAAACGACATCTCGTCTTGTATGTTATGTACGATCTTTAAATGACATCCTAGTACAAGATGGATTCCCTATGACTAACCAAGAGACACAAGCATTAAGAAATGCTCCATTTAAAAGCCCACTAGATTTTAGCAAACCTTTTAATCAAATTCAACTTGATAAGGAGAGTTAGTTTTTATGTACTATTATCACTGAAGATGGAATTTTTTCATTTACTGGATTGCTTTTTGGTTTATTAATTAGTCCTTCAGCATGCCAACGATTACTCATTACTACTTTTGGAGAAAGAGTAAACAAATTCATACAGATTTATTTAGATGACATCATATGTTACTCCGAAACTTTCGAACAACACGTCCAACATCTGACTGACGTTTTCAATCTAATTAGAGAAACTCACATTAAATCCACCTAAATACGGCATAAAGTAGCAAGGCAGAACGAATGATGATGCTTCTCATTGTCACGGTAATCAGAAACCTCGAAAAATCCGGAATGTTTTGAGAAAAAAGACTGTCAGATGATATTACTTCTGTAAAAAGTGACATAATGCAAATCTGCGAACCCTTTAGAAAAATGCAAATTTTCGTGCAGAAATTCTGATTCCTTTGCATTCTTCGTTTATGTATCTTTGTCCTATTGCATTTCTGAGAGTCTGAAATATCAGGGCATGTATAACCTTCGTTACAGTTAGCAGTTGCGTTTTTGTGAACCTGAAACGAGTATAACATAATAACCAGCAGTGTAGCATTATAATCAAATAGCTAACAACGAAATTATGTATAATAACTGGGCTTGGTTCCACCATCAACTATTTACTCTGCACTATGCAAAAAATAGTGGAATAGTTGCAAAGTAAACGTGGCACCATACCAATAAAAAAAGCGAAGTGTGAAAAGTTGCAAATGAAAAGTACTATTTTTACCGCTTCGGTTGCACCAGTAACAAAGTAAATCATAGAAAGTCCTAACTATGCAGAAAAACTCGCATAACCCGCAGACGTTCTTCAACAATATATTTTAGTATGGGGTCCCCTTCAACTTGTCGAACTGGATATTTACTTTGAAACAATAATCGAAATCGACAAATCGTGTGTAAGGCCATGTTGAGTTGGAAGATGACATTGTGTGCATTGAATAGCTTGTAAAATTAAA
>JAAAYG020037818.1:0-36108 GCA_009936455.2 Tomocerus minor
GGTATACTCTCGGAATATGCACACATCTCTGTTATTAAATATAAAGGATGGAAGGAAAAGTTGGTAATTGGGAGATAGGCTGCTGTTGAACTGGGGCAGGGTGTAAAATTACTTTAATTATAATTAAGGGCAGTTGAGAGTTTTGTGTGAGGCAGAGAAGGTGGCCGAGTAGTGGGAGTGAGTGTTGGTTGGCTATCGGAGGATATTAGGGAGATGTGGCTGGAAGATGAGCGGAGTGTGTGTCGGCTGTGTTTGCATTATTGGAGATGAGAATGGTAATGGGGATGGCCAGGCTGAGGAGAAGTCAACTGGCTCAGGCAGGTCACCCTGCAACATTACGTATTATTATTCGCTTCACGAAAACGCCAATATGCTGTCCTGTCCTCTCATCATCTCCTTTTATTCCCGCAGACTAATAAGGTGCATCCTCGTCTATGCAGATAGCAACTTTTTAAGCCCCTGCGACAGCCACCACTCTTTTTCCAGATGTGCATAAGCGCAACTCTTTTCTTTTATGTGATACTTAGTCGTATAGTGGAAGGAGGCAAAGGGACGTCGCTGTAAAAAACGGATGGAAATAGCACATAGCTCAGCTCCTTGCACATGGAGGCGAGCGAGCGAGAGAGAGAGAGAGAGAGAGGAGCGATCGATAGAGATGTGTGTACAATAGTGAGAAGTAGTTAGTAGGCAGTGGCGGAATTCTTCCCAACCGACGATCATCATATCATGTGCAGTTGAGTTCGAGTCCGGGAGTCCACTCACCCACTACACATGCAGGACGACGACGACCCGTGTGCACATCCTCTACCTCCACACACGACACCACATTTCATTCTTTCTTCGCCCTATCTCTCGGCCTATTGTCTCCTATCGGCCAGCAACTCGCTTATATTATTTCTCGACGTCTGAACTACCAGGTCCTGCCGACTGGGAAAGTACATGCATATAGCAATTGAATGGCTATGGGTTATCTGTCTGATGGCTGAGATGTGATGTGCGGTGAGTGAGTGAGCTTTAGCATTTAGGGCTTGGAAATATCCTCCAAAAAGAGTTGTGGTATATTCTCCTTTTATTATGTATTCTTGTTGCAAAGTCAAGTCAACCTCTGGAGAGCTTCTGTCTGAACGACCGAACCGAACTGCAGTCTCCTCTCTCTGGAGTCTCCAACATTTTGCCTGGACTCTCTCTCTCTCTCTCTTTCTACTTAAAATCCGTCCTCCTACAACTCTTCTTCTTTTGTCATCCCAACATATAACTTTCGTCGTCGGCTCAATTCAACTCCTCGACACTCACATCACAGGAGTTGAGAATATTATAATGGAGAGAGAGAGTGAGAGAGAGTCGGAGTGTGTGGATGGGATGTCCTCGTCGAGACATCAAATATCCATAGCCATTGTGTGCAATGAAATATATCGGAGGAGATAGGCGGAGATAGGGAATCCTAATTAAAACACACGCTCTAATGCAATAGCTCACTAGGTAAATGCAGATAAAAGCTTTTTCGGGAGGAAATAGATAGAGGAAGATGATAGACGAGCAGAGAGAAGGACGTCAGCTCAAAGCGAGTGCATTTGCCCGCACTTCCTAAAAATTTACATTACAATGTCAATGCAATTTTTAGAGATATGCCAAGCATACGGCAAGCTCTACAGAACTCGACTCGGAGCAGTGCCCATCTTCTCCATTCTCATCACAATCATTTCACAGTCCAACCAAAAATCCTCTTCTAAACCAAATGGACTGACTACACTCTCCTATTATTCTTCAATCAATGGACGATGCCATTATTCCCAATGCACGAAGCGTCTAATAGCCACTATGACTTTTATTGTTAGCTACTTAGCCACCACATTTTGTGCTTTGACACTGTATATCAATTAGACGGAGTTGAGACTCACACCATTTCTTTCGTTATGGGGACACTGTCCTGGGATGAAGTACTAAAAGAGTTCAACAGAAATAATTTGACACTTTTTCCTTGTTCTGCTCTCTCTCTGAGCTTCACTTACTAATTTTATGATTCTTAAGGCTGCCTGGTGATTATGAGCTTAATGTGCAGCACTCATCTCAGAGCTCACATTACACACCTTCCCTGAATTTGATGAACGTGTCTTGGTTGTCACGCACATTTCAGTCACCGTTTACAGCATCTTAATTTCATGAGCGTAGTAACAATTGACGCTCGTTTAATATTTCTAGCATTTCCCCCAGTTCCTTCCGCACAGAGGACACTTTAGACTTTGATTCCTGAGAGTTGAATGTACCTTTGTACTCCACACTCCACTAAATCCAATTCTCGATTGGCCAAATCCATTTCAGGAATCAATTAAATTATATTTGTTCGCGACAAAAGTGTCTGGCATCCGTCATTAACTTGTTTTTGCAAGAAGTCACAGCACTTAGAAAGCGATAACAAGGATTGAAGGGGCAATAAAACTGAAACATAATGTGCAATTATAATTAATTAGTGTTAAATCCAAGGCAAGAGCCATATCCACTCAGTTTACAATTCCTTTATCGTCTGTTTTATTGACGAAGGTGACTTTAGTCCCTACTTTATTTCGCACCGCCAAGAAAGACAAATAAAACGAGAAATCAATGAATAGCCTTTTGGCTATTAATCAGCGGAGATGGGTGGCTATATTTATGAATATTAGCTAGGTATATCCCTAGAATGCGACATTAATAAAAGAGGCTCATATTGAGTAGCGTCGTAATGTGCTGGTGATTTAGGCGGTGATGATGGCGACTAAGTAAGGAAAGAGTCCTGATGTTTGCTAAAGAAAGAATAATAGAAGGCCGTATGACGTTTGTCGCTGACAAAGCGTGGCGTTGCCTGGGAGGATGTAGAGCGACTTGCTTGAAAATGTAATTTGATGACAGCTACTCTGTAGCCGTCCCAGCCACAGACACTCTCTCTGGCTAAAACTGAATGTCTATAGCGTCATAAGGCCTGGCTCTTAATGACCAAATGCTCGAACGCCTAGCCAACTCCTAGAAGACAACGCAACGGCTCGTCCAGCGTGGCTGAAAATGTGAAGGAAGGGGCCGTATCCTCTCATCTTCTTTTTTTAACCTTTTGGGTTGACTTAGAAATATCCTGACAATAAGCCAGTTAGATATTTTCAAAAAAGATCCAGGTTTCTGCTCCTTTTATGTCAGAGTGAAAAAAGAATGAGGATGGAGCTCCTTGCTCCACATTTGAGTTAGTCTGAGAGTGCCATCAGCCCTGTGCTCTCTAACCGGTGCACTGTATGTATGCAGAATACTAAAGCGTGGTGGATGTAACCGATTCTCGTTGTGACATTCACTGGCTGAACTCGAGTGAGTTGAGATTCTCGTCTATGCACACTGGCAATAAGTATTTTCGTATTTGTAGTCGAGGAGGAAGAAGAAGGAACGGCCTGACCTCATCCTTTTTATTTTATTAGCTGCCGGAGGAAGTACACTGATTACTCCTTATTCACCACATCACACGACGACGGCCATTAACATTAACTCAGCTCGGAATACAAAGCTTCCTCCAGTCCTCCTCCATTTCCAGGCCATCATAAGCCACAAGTAGAGAGAAGCGAGCTAATCTACTTACCTACCTGTTCTGTACACACACACAGCCTGAGCCATCATAATAATATTTAATCATAATATCTTCTTTGATTTCTAAATCGGTCTAATTGTGATTTATTGTCTGCGTCGCTAGTGAAAGTCCCTTCCTGTTCTACTCTCTTGCCATTCACATATTATTCCAGTCCATATTTGTTCTCGATTTTGCTACACTACTAGTCGCTTAGATTCATCTTCCCTCTACACATATTTTATATACTTACTAATGTTACATCCACATTATTTGTATAGGGCAGATGATACATTATAGGATTATCACAGATGGTTTCTGTCCTCTTCTTCCACAAGTTTACGTAGTTACTGTTATTACGAGCTACTTTCCCTAGACACATACGTGTTAAAGTTGAAATGTTACAATTAATTATAGCCATTACAGGATATACTTATATACAAGTAGAGTTTAAGGCGCTTTATATGCATGAATGTGGTGCTGGATGAGGAGAAGGACAGAAATCACACTGTTGTGCATGTAACAGAGAAAACAGATTCTATTAAAAGAGGACTTTGGTAAAAACTGGGAAAGGCCCTCATTGAAAAGGCAGTGGATGGATGCTGGACTTGTTCCTATAAAATATCTCTCTCTCTCTGTTTCGATCTATGTATGGATGTTGAAGTACAAATGTGCATTATGTTTATTGTGGAAAAAACCAGCATGGCAAATGGTGGAATGAGAGTAAACGGCGTGGTGCTGTGAGTAAAACACTAAAAGAGCGGATTATCATGTTTGTACATTCATAAATGCATTGATTCCATTGTATTTGCTGTCGCACTCAATTCAACAGCAAATTTCCTTTGCTCCAGCTCCTGACTGACTCCCTGGCCGGGCACACAAATATTAAGGTCACCCTAACCAGATTCGTTTTATTACTTACATCCTTTGCATTATGCTCTTTATGCATCTGATCTGCATGATCTGACCGGGTCACATCTCCCCATTCCTCAATTTACCCGATTTCCATCCTTTCCTTCAACTATAGCCAGTTATAGAGTTTTTGTTGTCCTATCGGCGGGTGAGAATTTTTCCACCCAATTCACATGCAGAGCTTGTTATCAAAAGAGAATTGGAATTTTACTGGTTTCTCACATAAAATAGCTGTGTATGTGCACAAGAAGGCTATTAAGCAAATATGTTGAGAGTGATTAGTAGAGAGATGAGGATGCGGGGATGTCAATGGTCTGAGCTCTACTCGAAAAACGATTGCATTCCCCACTCATTCCGCCCATTTAGGACAGAAAAGATGAGGCGAAGTGATCTGTACTTATTCGCCGTGGAGTTGCTATAGAAAGGGCCCCTATACTCTTTGCTAAAGGGCCTGCAGGGAGGGTCACCACTTTTTTATTGCACACACACACACACTCATGGATATATGTAACATGCGTTCTCTATGCGGCCTTTATTTTATTCCTCCTAGTCCTCCTGTTATTTTTTCCCTTGTTCTCTCTCTGTCCATTACCCAAACGGACATTGAAGGCAAACGGTGGGACGACATGACAAGGCAAACTAAAGGCCGAGGCAGGACAGGGACTGTGTGAGTGAAGAGTGAGAGAGAGAGAGGCCAAGTCCTAGATGGACCCTTACATTATTATATATACATAAGCGGAGTTTACAATGAGCATGAGCATAGATTATGAATGTATGAGAGCAATGCCAATGCCAAGGAATACCCAAGGGACGGAAAAGTCCATTCATCATAAAAATGTTTGAAAGGGACTCCTCACTTCACTCACTCACATCATAATAATATCTGTTCTCCCATTCTCCACCCAACTACCTACGTACATTTCCTTGTAAAATAATAATAATAATAATATATGAAAACACACAATGCCCTGTGTATGTCTGTCCGGGCATATTACCTAAATTCTCTCGCTCTCTCTCTCTCTCTCTTCACACAAAATTCTGTTTTGTTGAGGATGATTTGAGCAGGGAGTGGATATAGAGTGAGTGAGTGAGTGAAGGGAGGCTTTCGTATCCTAGTAGTCGCTTTTTCCGACCTGCCTTGAAGGACAAGGGAAACGAAGGCAGAAATTAACAGACTACCTAAAAACTTTTACTTGGGACAGCAGACGGGAGTTTTGCCTTAGGATGGACATGGCCACAGACATGGACATCACGAATCAACCTTTGCACCTCCAATGCACCATGACTTTCATATTTCCATTCTCACAACACAACAACGTCACTTTGACATTTGATTTCCTTTAGCATAGCATTATCTGAACTCTTACCTGATTTTATGACATTTATTTAAAATTCCGTCCCGATGCACACATCTTTTCCCTTTGTACTGCGACAGTAGTCAATGGCTATCTGTTCACGTAATATCAGAGCATTTAAATCCTAACATTCAGATCCCCTTCGTTCGTCTGTGCAATTCTTTAGGAAAACAAATGCTGTTTACTGCAAACAGGCCCTATGTGTTATTATAACGTATGAGTAGAGCCAAAAGAGTCTGCTATGAAAAAACAGACAAACAAATCAGTTAAGCAGAAGGCAGCCACAGCCGTTTCTTATAAACTACGTCTCTACACATAACTATACTCATCTTCATTACCGATAGAAAGAATATCTTTCGTTTTTTTGAGGCTATTTAATAGTAGAAGTTTGAATGGACGATTAGAGCAGAGTGTGTTGAACATCTCGTCAACTGTAGGATATCCTATTCGTATAGGATGGATGTGTGGCTATATGCGTGGAAATGAGTGAGATGATGTGTGAGACGAAAGAGAGCCTTCGCTCCTGCTCTTCCTGCCGTTCCCTTGAGAGGAAGCTCCGTCTCCTCTGGCCAAAGCGATGGAAGGAAGGATTAGCCCCGACTTAAAAAACACTTGGACACAGACTTGCCCTTTTTTCTCCTCTTTTTCTCCCAGCTTGAATAATGGCTAAAAAAGAGTCGAAATCATAACAAGAGAAGAAAAAGAGGGTCCTTGCTTTCCCACTACTCACTCATCTCACTGCACAGTCTACAGTTTCGTTTTTAGTGCGTGAAGGCGTAAAGCTGAACTGAGAGACTCATCGGCCCACATGCCATATGTACTCTCTTCCTTATCTCTCCGTACTTATTATTATTATTATAACATCATGTGTACATTATTATCTCTCGCTCACTATCTCCAATCCCTTCAAACGCTCCTCTCTTCTTTCTCTCCTTACAAATGAATGTTACATAATACTTTTCCTATCTTCTCCCAAACTATTTTCCTATTCTAAGGACTCGGCTCCTATTTAAATGGACGTTTCTCCACTATGATACACATAACGAGATAATAGAACATAATAATAATAATGAGCACAATACTGCTATTCATTATTATTATGATTATGCTAACCGTCGTCGTCGTCGTCCTTTCATTGACTCACTGCTAGACAACACTCTTACACAATAATAAATTGTTTTTCTATTTACAAATCAATGAGCCAAGAATAAGGTTGATGGCATTTAGTGTGGAATCCAGTCGATTGCAAGTAGCTGAACCCAAAGTGTAGCAAGTTAATTGAATCGCGTCCTTCCTCTCTTCACTCTCCTTCTTCCTTTAAAATAAAAAGTTATCGCCGTCATTAATCTGGAATTATTGACGCCTTCTTCCGAGGATCGAGATGGGAGGAGCCAAATGCAGGACATGCATGCACTGCACTCATCTGATGGTCAGGAGAGAAAAAGAGAGAGAACTTATTTCTAGCGGAGGTAAAATAGTAACGTTCATCGAATATTTCCATGCAATATACAGTAGTAAGTAGGTAGGTAGTTTATTTCCAGCACACCCACGCAATTATGTCAGTGTTTGTAGAACAAGGACTTGTGTGTGCATTCTGCAGATAGGCACGGGATATTAATCGCATTTCTTTGCATGGAACATGGAAATGAGTGGAATTAGTCTCCATTGAAGAAGCTAATGGCTTCCTTGTCCACTCCAGAACATTCCTTCGAGTCGAGTGCTCGTTGCTTGCTAACAACCACGGCGTCTTCCTTCCTTCTGCATTCGCCAACCCAGTTAAGGCAATTGGCTCCACTCTCCTAATTCCTTCCAGCTTCAATTACGCATTTAATGCACACATCCAACTGAGAAGTTGAGAGGAGATGAATGCGGAGTTATTACACTTAAATTCTTCTCTCTTTTATTCTTCGTCAGAGCCTCGCTCTCTGTACACACATCCATCTGCGAATGTTGAATGTATATACTCACATCAAAAGAAGTTGCAAGCAATTCAATGAAATGCACCAGTGGACTCAACTGGACGCTTTCAATAGACTTGCAATTAGCAATCTGCAGATTTATACGTCCATTAAGCTCGAGGATTATGGTTTAGTTTTTATCTGAGTGTCTGTATAGGCTAATCTTAGGATGTTATGACAAAAGGGAGTCGAGAGTGAGAATAAAGCCAACTTGCTCTTATTAAGATATAGAAGTTGGAATCTATTCCTGTTATGACAAATGTCGCTTTTACGATCTGTAAATTATGGAGTTGAGGAGTGAGTTATGTGCGACCTTCATCTCATTCCTCTCTTTCACTCCGACTCACCATCACCACTCTCCTATCAAATAAAACTGAATGAGTGAGACAATTATTTGATAGTGCTACGACGGAGTGTCATGATAACACAACTACCTACTACCTGCTCCCTGTCTACTCACTACATGTGCATTTGTTTATATTTATCCTGTGTTTATATCAGGTCTATACAGGGATGGCCTTATAACTACCCACACACACAACCATATCACTTTATATCTACACAGTGACAAGAGATATAAAATGCAACATTATGTCACATCAAGTCATTTAGGATGCATTTATCTATTAGCAACATTATTAGTGCACCCTTCTTTCCCACTCTGCTCTACTCTCTTCTTTGAAGTAATTCAATGGAGAAGAAACCTGTTTCTTTTCTTCCTTGCCGTAAAATAGGATTCGAAACTGAAGCAAAGCAAAGAAAACAAACCACAGGATTTTTATGACCTTTGTGTCATTTAGGTAGAAGCACGTTCTTCTTTCTTTCAAAATGTAACAGAGATGTCAAGGCACTTCTCCTACCGTTCCATTCCAGTTTACTCCTTGATGGCTAAACATTAGTGAATGTATAACAACCATTTAATAACGTGTGTCTTCTAGCTCTTCTTCTCACAATGATATAATTCCTTAGACAGGAAAATAGTGCAGAGCTGGCTTCTCTCTTGTGTCAGTGTTTTCAGGAGGTGTGTGTCAGAGAGAGAGAGGAGTTATTTGTGTAGGAGAACTCAGAATGGCTTTGTATTTTCCAGAGGAAATAAAGTAATTGAGTTAGTCAACATGTGCGAGTCCCGTTCCGTTCTCTTCTTTCTGAGACACAAACATATAAAATTAGAATTAGTAGCCTGTAGGATGCATGCATGCACAAAGTCAGTCACGACCGACCATCAGTCAGTCCCACCGTTGCAAAGACCTGTAAAGCAATTTAGCCTTGCATAGCTAAACTTGCTACACAATGCTATGTCTATATAATTACATTCCCTTATATGAGAATATAAAACATCCTATAAGCAGAAGAGAAGACAGTGCAGGGCAGGGCAATGCTAACGCACGGATAATATTATTACCTATTACTGTTTTATTGCGAGTTTGATTCAGTTCGTCTTGTCTTCTCTATCACTTTAATTTCAAGAAGAGTCAAGCCATGTGGATGTAACAGTATGCATAGCTACTACCGAAGAAATTCAAGTAGGTATCTGGGTGTTGTAACTGCAGAGTTATATTCATGTGTTTATATTCATGTACTTGCTCATAAAGAAGGTTATGGACTGGATGCTACGATGCTAAATTATTGTTTGCCTTTTTACACAATGTTTCTAGTGCTACAATGATATTGTAGATGTGTCACATGATTTGTGAACTCTTTGCATGCCTACCTTCAAAACTCATTTAGTAGTTTGAAATGTCTTTTTGTGCATAGTAGAGGATTATATATTGTGTATGCATCTACTAGTATAATGTAGTTAATATTATATGGATTTCATGCTCCTGTTAAGAGTGAGTGCCACTTCCACAATATAAAAGTGCAACACGGTCCTGCTATTGTGTGTGGTAATAATAATAATTCTCATGCCCTCCTTAGTTCTTGTGAGTGTGCTGTGTCTGCTCTAAGAAGCTATAAGAATAAAATGGAGGAAAGGAGAACTAATGAGGAGGTGCTCAAAGTTAGTAGTAGTAACTAAGATTTAAAGGTGAATTGACAAGAAGGTTAGTTAGTGAAGAGGAGAGCTGCGCTTAGAGAGACTGTCGAGTGCAGTTGGTTGGGTTTAAAGCACAACAACATCATAATGAGTGGGATATAGCATCAGAAAACATAACGGTGACTGCGGGAGTCGGGGACTTTCAATTCGTCTCGTCTTATCTCTCTCCTTGTGTAAGTATTATGTAGTTGAGTTGCTGTCGCTCTTGTAGCCAATAATCCTTGGCTGCACTGGCAAGGAACTTCCATTGACTCACAAAGAGGATACGTACGTAGCTAATGCAAGAATGGGAATATACATTATGTGTGTAGTTAGCAGACCGGATATGAAGTTGCACTAAACTCATAAAATGACAACACAAGTCAAAGTCAGTCCAATCCCAGAAAATAAAACGTAGCACTCAATGAGTTTCTTTCTTTGTCGACAGAGATATCTTTCTATCTAGAACAGACAACGTACATCCCGCACACATCCACACACTCACACACACAAAGCACTCTCGGCACCGCAATAAATAAGCACAGACTCATGAATTTCAGCGTTATGAGTAGACGACATCCTTACTTCATGCAATGCCGAACTCAAGACTCTCTCCTTCTGTTCTCATTTAAATCCTTGTGTCGATTGAAATCTCATAAATTGAATCATTTAACAAAGCTAAGGACCCCTCTAATAAAATATTTATGACTCCCTATCTTGGACAATAACAATCACACGAATTAATTATTATCTACATTTTTCTCCGTTTCAAATGGTTTCAATGTCCTTAAGAACCACTAACCATTCGAAAACAATGTGACATAAAACTCTGACGCACTAATAAATTCACGATTTCTTACTCACCCTAAAGACCATTACGTCAAGGAACATTTTTATAAATATTTTTATGGCAGAGACAGAAAAACACGTAGTGATGACCAATAACTAACTAAGTGAGACATAAACAATGTCCCAAATGATTATCTTATTATTACGTGCAGGTAAGTAGTTAATCTGGATTTTTGCTCCAGATATGACTACAGCTTAGTTATTGCCAGCTAAATGTGTTTGTTTCTCTCTGTTCAATCAAAATCTCATTTAGCACTAGGCAGTTGCCCATGAACCTGAGATGAATAGGAAATGCAGTGTAAAATCCTCTGAAATTTTCCTGTGCTTTATGACTGTTACGATTAGTTAGTTGTCTGTCGTTTTTGGGAAAGAGGGATTTCTACACAGAATTCTTAAGTAAGTGGAAATATATTTAAGTGACAAATATTTGAGATTAGACAGGAAATTGACTGACTGTGTGTTGAGCTATGATAATAAAACGTTCTGTGACTCACTAAATAGTCTTTGTCAGTGGCTAAGAGCTAATTTGCAGGTAATGGTTACTTATTAGTTTGACTTGGTTCGTTGCCTCTCCGTGCGTTGCAGGTGTCAAGTGAGGATATTCCATTGTGCTCATAAAATGTTTTTTAAGACTACAGTTATTATTGATGTACTTGTGTATACACAACTAGCAACAATTAGTTATCAAAAGGTAAAGTTCCTTCACTCACTCAACACCCGATTCAATCCCCTTCCTCTCTCTCTCTCTCTTCTCTTAAAAGTCAAAGCAGGTGAGGCGAGGTAGCAAACTTCCTTCAAGTCAACCACAAAGATACATCCATGCATCTTTTCTCTCATAAAAACTACTCCTAAAACAGAAATTAAAATGTCATTGAAAACTAAAATGCATAATTAAAATGCATAATATCAAAATTTAATTGGAAACACGAGAGGATAAAGTTATTTAAGTCAAAACTTTTTTAATCCAGTAGAGAAATTGAATGAACAGCATTAACTTTAGTTGCCCGACACCAGGCAAAGAGATGCAAAGGCCAAGAACGGCATGTACACGATAATGTATGTAATATTTAAGTATGATGGTGCATGTATATATGTAATGTGTAATTGTGAATGTATGTGGATCGAGTGGTGGAGAGGATATTTCCATTGAGAACTATCGTGTGATTTTCTAAAGGTTGCACAGCCCTGTGCCTCGTTTCCGTTTCCCCAGAAACCAGCGGAAAGGAGTGAGTGAAAAGAAGTTTTCTTATCCCTTCAATCTGCTAAATGGCAGTGGCCGTTTCTATTCTAATGATGACAAAAAGTCTATTATTATTGTTTTCAAGTACATTCATTAGGGAACCTTATTCCTGGCGCTACTAACAATTAGAGTTTAGAGCAGGCTGTCTCTTTCTGATGTGCTGTAAATTATTCTTTATCCTCCTCGTGCATTTCAAGTCAACTGCAAATTACAAGAAGCTGACGGAAAGACAAATAAAGGCGACTGGACTAGACTGGCGAGTAAATGTGAGATGATTTGTAGCTTGCACATTATCTTAAGAAATGATAGTGCAAGTAAATGCAAGGAAACTCAACCCTGAACTTTGGCGCATTGTTTTCTTTCCACTGCTCCTCCTCATCTAATATCTCTACACAGCACAGCAACATCAAACTGTACATACATTCATTATAATATCGTCTGTCAAGTTCTTAAATAATCCCTTCCCTTGCCCTCTATTAAATTACATGCAAAAATATTAATCCAGGATTCAGAAGCCACTTGTTTCGTCAGCTATCAATAGTATGAGAAGAAGAAGAATGTATTTATGCATTTTCTATATTTCCAAATGAATGTCTAGGACTACGTTGTGGCTACAACAAAAAATAAAAAATCTGCAATTAATTCTTGGCAATGGTTAGGTGGGCACTGGATGGAATTCAAACTTTGGCAACGATCCTGCATGGATTTAAATAGCTCGCTAGCTCAAACAATTCTCCTACTGAAAACATGAGATGAGACTATAGCTGTTTACGTAGTAGCTACTCATTATATGCAAATCGAGATATTATTATGGATAAGTATAGGTGATTATAAGAATGTAGAATGTTTGGAGAGAGTGGAGGCAGAAGACACAATTAACTACACACACCGCACGTTGTGTTCCTCCACTAATTCTTAGCATGAACAATGAATCGGAATCGACTTGACTTCCCTTCGCTGAGTTATCCTCACGAATGCATGCAAATGCACTAAAAATGCAAACACAAATGTTTAACAATAACAATTAGTTGGTTGCTGCCGAGCAATTTGTAAATACACACAGACGGAACTACTCTGTAGCAGGGAACAATGTATTTCAATTTCAACTCAGCCTCTAGCACTCTTCCTATATCTATCAATTATCAGGGAACTATGCATAGGAAAGCAATGCTCTGATGTTGTGCATATGCAAAGAAACCCTTTCAGTAGCTCCCTAATTTACCTACATGTATAAATGCGAGGATTTACATGCGTACAACATTTTCGGCTAACTTATTATTCCAGTTACATAATATTAGGATAATAAGTAGCTAATAGCAAACAGGCTGATTACACCCACATCACCACACACGTTGAACAATGACCATTGCCCTATAGTACTTCATCTCCCACAACTCCTATCTCCAATCTGCCAACTACTCACATGCAAATGCCAACCAGGAGTTTTGTAGTAGAAGTAATACATTGATAGCGACCTCCTCACCAATTTCACCACACGTCGAAATTAAATGTGCACATATTATGTAAATAGAGCGTAACCCTTTAAAAATACCACACGCTATCGCTACTGAAATTACAGAGTGTGAGTAACTCTGTGTGTGCGCAACAGTGAATAAACTCTTTTATTTCCCCTTTTAATGGAAATTGCTAAAACTTGGGGCAATAAGGCCAGACGCGTATATTCAACGGGGATGGCATTCAGAAATTAATGCATTTGCCAGCTCACACTCTCCATTGCTACGCCAATGGACAAAGCAATAACACGGAGAGTGGGGTGAACAAAAGGAAATGTAAGGGATTAATCCGTCACTTAGGCTGCACGTGTGAAGGAAGGGATGAGCCAGTGCTAAACTCAATAGAGCTAGTGTGATATTAAATTATTTTCATCTTAATGTTTCTAAATGTTAGGCATTAGACAGTTTAAAATTTAAATCGGTCACCAGAAACTAAATAATCTTCCGAATTGCCCTAAATCCATCAATATTTTAATTTTCGAATTCTCATTGTTAAGAAATGCATTGCTTGGTTAGGTTAGGATGTCAAATTACAGAAGCTGTGAAGGAAGTGAGCTTTAAGTATATCTGGAAAGGTAGTAGTCTATTATAGCTCTTGTCTTTGGACTGTGTGGTTGTCCGTAGTGGCAGTTGAGGCTGACCTGTAAAAAAAAGAGTGTAAGGCCCTTGGTTTGCTTTTTAAGGCAGAGAGAGGTGAGATGTGGAGCGTAACGTTAAGAGAGGTTAGTTTTTGGATGTGTCCGCATACGCATGTAATTGTTGAGAGAGGAAGGGGTAGCCTTAAGTCGAGCACGTAGAGAGAGAGAGATAAGGGTCCTTGTGGCAGGGCCGGCTGATATGCTCTGCTACTTGCTATTCGCCTTTTGGGCACTTTCTTCGTACGCAATCGAACGCAACGTGGTGATGTGACCAAAGGGTATTATGATAATAGGATTTCGTTGCAGCCAAACCCTTCAACCCAGGGATTTCAAGGGCTATTGCGAGAGAGGAAACCAGCAAGAGCCCTTAGCAGTCTGCTCTCCTCTCCTTTAATACTCTCTCTCTCTCTCTCTCTCGATATCATTTGCTAAAGAATGGAATTGGGCAGCTTAACTTTGAGGCGATTGTGTAAGAGTTGCCGTTGCCTGCAGTGCGTCCTGTCCGTCCATCCCGCAAGCCAAGGCCAAAACGAGCCCTCCATTCCCCATTATTATTATTATTACTATTAGCATTAGACATGGACATGGACATGTGGACTGAGTGACGAGATGCTCCCAATGCATACATTTCACCAACTGTTACATCAATCAACCAAACAAAAATTAAACTCTTTCCCTCATTCTGGGATTATTTCATCAAATGAGCTGAACATGCTCCGCCTCGACTTCGGCTCACTTCTCTACAGGTACTCAGTTAGTCTGCAGGCATATACACTGCTCATTATCGCCCTTGAGCAGGGCCGAGTTGCCCAACAGAACATTTGTCTTTTGTTTGACGGTTTAACTCTTTCCTTGTAATAAAGATGGGATGCGACAGCATGTGTGTGTATCTGTTATTTATATTTATAGGATGATGGAAGGTTGGAAATGCAATTCACCGACTTCCACTGCAACGCAAGTAATTAAAGACTAGAACTCTTTTCCTTTCGGCTCCCTCTCCTCCTCCTAAAATAATAAAAATGCAGAAATAATTTACTAGGCTCATGTATATGTGTGTGTCTCTCTCTCTCTCTCTAATGAATAGAAATGTACAAGGAGTCAAGAATTGAGTCTCGTCGCTTATAATGGGAGGAGGGTCGGAATTATTTAATTTATCGTCACTTTTACTTTCTAGTGGAATGTCTACAGAGCTAACGAAATATTAAGCTACTACTAACTTAGATGCATAGAGTCCTGGCATAACCTAAACTATAAACTGAAGGTCGTCCTCCCTTACACTTATCCGTCTCACTCTACACTCGCTCTCTTCTTTTCTTCTTCGTGGTTTGGCTTACTAGGAGATAAATTGCATTCTCCGACTCTTATCTCTGCATAATATTACAATGTGCATATATACATATATGCATATATTAGAGACGTATCTAGTGACGTATATAGTGTGTATAGATTCTCATTCATAACAAGAACGTGGCTAGAGAGTGTTCTACTAAACTAACTACGAGGAGTCAACTGAAGATGTATCTATTCATAGCCGATAGAAATGCAAGTTATTACAGACTTTGTGTATGTGCACTGGATGGAGGAGGTTGAAGAAAGGAGGAGCGGCGGAGGATAAGCAATAAAGTGAAGACGAAAGTGAATTCAAGTTCATCTGCATATCTCACATGAATCTATCTGTAAAAGCTCATCTGCTTTCCTCTATTAACTGCACTTGAGTCTTGGTTTACTTTCTTAGCTCTATCCTTGCCTGCATACATTCCCCATGCACATGTGATTGCTACTATCATATAAAGTATTTACAAATCAGTATAGATATAGGTAGGTACCTATATGTATGTTGGTAGTTTATAGGGATGTCAAGTCCTTGAATTTAATTGTATGGTCAAAGGAGGAGGAGAGAGGATTAGAGATAGAAGAAGAAGAGGACAGGATTTTTGGATTTTATGTTGGTGTGATGTGAGACGGAGCCTTTGTTCACAGAGAGGCAGAAGATGCAGAGCAGAGTCCATGGATGCGTCCATTATCTCTGGCCAGAGCACATATCCCTTCAGACTCAGATGGATGGATGTAAACAAATGAGGAGCAGGGAGGTAGGAGATACCTGCCTGCTCACATACACACAGCATAGACGCAAGAGATCAGGGCTGCCCACCAGCACTAATCCTCTTCAACAATAAGAACTTTATAGCAGACCTTTCCGTCCCACCACTCGACTCGACTTGAAGATTCCATAAAAAGTGAAATGTACATGTGGACTCTGCAGTGGTGCGTGGAATGAGATAAATATAGCCATACGCACTCTGCCTCCTTGCCCTTCTCACAAAACAAAATCCTCTCCTCTACACGCAAAGTACCGAGAGAGTTTTAACTGCCGAAAACATTTCCTCCGACATCAATTTAATTGCATCCCAGGCGTTTATTAACCATAATTATAAGACGGACCAATGAAAATCCTGCGATGCGCTCTCCGACATTTATTATGAATACTTAATTACTACATGGATGTGGCCAAATAGAAATCAGTGAGAGCGTAGAGGACCTGACCCTGTATGCAGTTACATACTGGCAACTAAAGTTGTTTTGAGAAGTGAGCAGAGACAGGGAATGCAAGGGTGAGTTCAGCAGATATCGTTAATAAGTGAGCAGAGGGAATGTGAGAAAAGAAGAGCGTCTTCTTCTGTGTGCTGTCTGTCTCGTCTTCCTCTCTCTGCCATATCGCCCTCTCTTAAAACTTTTAACTCTATTTATTTTTCTGATGGGATGCATGGGATTGATCGTAGATGCAATGATACGATGGCCACATGTGCCTCTCTGTCCAACTCTCCATTTCTTCAAGACATTCAGGGAAACTGTTTTAAATGCTGAGCATAAACTATAAGGAACTATAAGGAAGGAAGGGGGATATGGAGAAGGCGCGGAGAGATGTGAGCACAGATCAAGCAACGCAGCACACCATAGGGCAGACAATGTCAAAAGTCTGGTCAGGTCAAAGTTCCTCAGGGTGGACTTTCCATTACCACCACAGAAAAAAAATGTGTGCAGAGGGCAGAAAGGAACAGTGGCTGCTTTGACTGGAGAGTCCAAACTTCTGTGTGCACCAACAAATCACGCTCTTCTGTCGGAGATGTGAAAAACCATGGAATCTCATTTTATAGATATGGTGACTGAACTGGAGCGCATCTTCTCAACAGACTCAATTTTCCCTTTGACTCTGGACTGGAACTGCAGTGATTGTTGCCTGTCATATGCTGCTGGATGCAAACTGACAATGCGCCTCCATCCATCTCAGCATTCCTTACAAGATTGATGCACACATTCACACGAGGACAGATCTGAGTGAATGGAATGAGATGAGCAACTTCGGAGTTGCCTTCCTCCTCCGAGAGGACAATGGAGATGCATGTAGTCATTGTGTGTGCATAGAAGTAGAGACACAATGGCTGCCTTTATAAGGACATATGGAACATGAATGTGGATTGACCGTCGAGGGACGTGAACAAGTTGCTCACCTTGGGAAAGCCAAGGTGAGTTAAGGCCAAGAACAAGTTAAAGTCCTCCGTGTCCAGTCCACTCAGCCGAGCCTCGTTCATCCCTGATCCACCGTAATCTTTTAGCTGTTGCTCTCTCTTCCCATTCCTCTCGGCTAAATTAACATTAAGGTAGTCCCTGTGCCTCGCATCGCATCACGTCAACTCACGTCCCTTGCAGCGCACTTCACTCAACTATTTTATTTAGACTGCACTCTCGCTAACGACTCAGCAGCACTTTATAAGGCTACCTTCCACTTTTCATAGGGCATTAGACGCCTCATATGAGCAAACGAAAGGGAAGCTGATTTTTTGTGAGCCCTCAGAAAGATTCCTTTTCTTGTTGAAGGCTAAAAAGTCTTAGAATGGTGTGCGGCTATAAGGACTCGCATATGTGGACATAATATTATTATTATTACTACTATAAGGATGTGAGTAGGCAGCATTGTGTAATGCGAGTGGCTTGGGGAAGATTCTGTTCTGTTTTGACCTGAGAGAGAGAGAGGCAGTTGGCCAAAGGAACAGATATGCAGAGAGATTCGATTACTTTTCTTTCCCGTTCCCTTCACCAACAGCTACAAATGGAAATGGACCCTTTTTTAGGAAAACTGTAGGTTCGGAGGAGATAGAGAGGGCAGATTAAGGATCTGATGTGATGTGGTCATTTTTTAAGCTTATGTGAGGAAAAAAGGATTTTATCTGCCATATGTACACAAGTGGAGGTTGCTTAGCCCAAGAAAAAAATCTTCCTTAATATAAAGTACCCCAATGCACATCTCTCTCTCTCTCTCTCCTAAGGACTGGAGCAACTATTTATATTTATGAATAGCCGAAAACTATCACAACGAAGCACAACAGACAGCAAGCGATTGAAAAAAGTGAAGCCGAAATTTAATCTGGAAACGAGTTGCCCTGATCTGTCGTCCTTTCCTTCTCCGTTTGGTTTTAGGGAAATCCACTCGCATTTCTCTATTGCATCCATTCCAACTGAAGAAATCGTTTTCAGTCATAGTTGATGTCTATTAGATGAGTTTCCGTATTACGAGGCCCTGCTCCCTTTCTATTTAGCCAGTTAGCCCTGTTATGTAACTAAATATAAAAAGAGAATAGTAGCCGCTAGGCAGTTTTTATCCCACATTTCATTTGCTTCTTATTTACTCCATTTATAAAAAGGACAGGAGAGAATGGGGCTCTGTTGATACTCTGTTTAAAAAATAATTCATGAGCCGACTGACATGGCCAGAGCTCTTTCCTTCGCCATCGAGCGAGGGTTAACCGTCTGTCCATCTACTTAGTCCCAAGTCCAGTCTGGCAACCCTCGCTAACTAAAAGATCGTAAAAGAAGTGTAACTACACACAATCCCTTTTCCTCCTAATCTCTCTTTATTTCTGTCATATCCTGGCTCTCATATCCAATTCTCCATCTCGGACTTACCTGCTCAACAATAAGACACGCTCTAATCCACATCTCTGAGGAAATCCAATTCCAATCACTCTTTTAGAATTCTTGAGCATTTGTGAATACACAGCCTGGAATACAAATCGTTGAAGCTCCTCCTTATGCTCCGCAATAATTTTTAGTTACTTATTCCCCCTTTCATCGGAAGAATCTCTGTCGTCCACTCCCGTCCACTCACTCACTTGATATTCTTCCTCATCCTCGCAACGTAATAATCATAATGGGAGAGCTAGGAGCATTTATTCCGTCTCTGTGCTTCTGAACTCATCCCCATTATCTTTGTAAGCTATAGCTACGTCCAATGAGTTCTTCAGTAATTGTTCAAAACGGCAATGCTCTGCCAAAATTGTTTTCTACAGAGGAAATTATTTTCATGTCTCGTAGACAAAGAGAAAAAAGGAGCAAGTTCTTGGTTGATTATGTGTGTCTGCTTGGAAGTCAACAAGTCCGGATCTACATAGACACAGACATAAAGGGGCTAAAGTACAGTAACGAGTGCAGAGCGATAATAACGACATGTCTATGTACATACGTGTGTATGTCTAGGTGGTGCAGAGATTTCTTTTGTCTTTTCTTCATCCTTTCCTTTTAAGTTACTTTAAGGTATTTGGAATTAGTGCTGTTGGCTCGGCTCTTAGTATGTTTACGTCCACACACATAGTTTGGGTTACTTTGTTAACATCGCTTTGCAAACTTGCTCAGATTTCCGTTCTAAATTTAGACTTTCCTTCTCCTCCTCTTCGTCTTGGTCATACTAGATACACAAAAGGATCTAATATCACGTGCAGAGACATGAGCACGTAGAGCAAGAGACTCATCTCCAACTTACACTGTAGCTATCTATTTGACATAGTGCATAGTAAATTCTTTGCATTGAAAATAGAAGGAGCGAGGCTGTCCCCTTGCAGCACGCCACTAGGAAGGAAGTAACTGGCTGAGGAGCAGTCTAGTAAAATTAGCACAAAAACTAAGATCGAGGAAAGGAACTTATTCACACAGTCTGCCGCTAGTCTGCCTCTTTCTACTTATTTTCTTAGCCGTTCTCCGTCTGTGGAAACATCCTCGCCTCGCACTCATATTTACGACGAGATGAATTCAAGTTAAACTGTATATATACCTTGGCTCACATGCATTTATCATTCCACATACATTCAAAGTAGTCAAGGCAGTCGACGACAGCGTCTCAGGAATTCCGAGAGGACTCAGTGCTCCGCACATTAGCGTCAAATGTCCAACCCAGTGAAGAGTTACCGGAAATGGACATTTAGCAAAAATGTTACATATGAGTAACTACCAGAGACATTTATACTTAAACAGAAAGGCTACTTATTAGGAATGCAATAATAGTAATGGAACTTGCTCTCAACTCCTTTTGCCTCTCTTAAATAATATACACTACATGTACATAGATACTTAGGAACGAGAAGATCATTCTTTATAAAAAGTATAGAATATCTTTAGACATGTATACAATTAGAGGATCGGAGTGAATGTACGTAGGAGCTAGGATAGGATTGCATGCGACGCTGAGCTAATAACACTCATAGTTTCAATTTCAATGTTAGCAATTATGTTTTGTAGTGGCGGTGAGGTGAATGCGTGTGGTATGCATGCATTTCATTTCAGTTCTGAGATCCGAAGACTCTTCGCCTGTTTACAAAGTCAACTCGTTGAAATTCTTGCATTTAATTTCGTGTCTTCCTGGCCATTGAGATGGTTGAGGGCTGGGAGGGAGCGCACGTGTTGGTGAGTTTGAGCCAAGGCGAGGATGCTAAATGTGAAGTTTGTAAAATCCGAAAGTATCCCTTGGCACTCATTAGCCAATCCCTGGAATAATAATAAGGTGGCTTGGCTTCGTTGGTGGAATTACCTTGCCCTTCCATTTATCCTTCGCTCGCCTTCCCTCCAGCACCTCCGCCTCTACACAAACAAAATCGACTCCTATGCTCCTCTTAGCTATGCATAAACCTGAGTTATGGCCTGTGCTGGAACGGTGCAATGATGCAAGGTGCATTATGATCTCAAGAATAAATATCAGCAAACTTGTTTATAGCTCACTACATTTCTGCTCCGTTATTCTGAGCCGTTGTGTTGTGTGTGTATGCAGTCAGATCAGTGCAGTGAGTAGTCGTCCGTCGTGTATTAGTAGCCAAGCCATGCCAAGCCATGAGTTGACTATAATTAAAGTGCTCTATATACAGAAAGCTATACAGGGCCTGCAATAAGTGGCAGTGCTATGACTGTGATTATGTGCTCGACTATAATGTTATTATTAGCTATATTGCACATATTCCTTTTGGTCGTTTAACGACCGACTGTGCCTGCTCCGTGCAATGCGGAGCTATGAGCAGATCCTGTACTTTCCTCACTTTTCTCACTATTATCTTCATTCTTATGCGGAGAGCGTTGTGCTGGAATTGAACTCTAAATGAGACTTGGAATTTAGAACTGATTCCTTGAACTCCAGAGTGAGTGAGTGAGTGAGGGAGTCTGATTGCGACTCTCCCTGCCTCCTTCGTCCTCACTCCAACGGAATTCCTCGCTGAGACTCTGGAGAACTCTCCCGCACTTCTTACTCCGCACATTCACCTTATCCTTGGCAATCCACTCCGTTCTTCACCAGAAAACTCCAGATTTCTCCCTCAATCCCAACCAGTCCATTTCATCCTGAACACAGGGACACACTCCAGACTTGGACTTTCCTCCTCTTCCCACCATCTATTCATTCCAAAGAGAATGCAATGATGTGACGCATTAGTGGAACAATGACTGACATTGTTTTACAGTTCAACCTGCATTACGTTAATGCATCTCAAGACAGGTGCTAGCCTTTAGCTTCATGTTTTCAACGAACTAAAATATGCCAATTCAAATGTGCATGCCAATTTTCATACTGTTGCAAATTCACATAGAATTCTAAGCACTCCAACATGCAGATGCTATAATATGGGGATAGAAACTGTCGTGCACAATAACACCCTATAATTGTAATAATATGCATTACATAAGTATTTGTCTTCTCTGCATCTCGCTTCTACTTATTATTGGCTGTTAGATGCTCACTGTGCGCAGGAAAATATTGTTAGTAAGCATATATCCACGGATTTTACATGCACATATACTTCATGCTGTTTAAATAGTATCGTAGTCGTAGGCATTGAGTTGATTTGCATTCATCCCGTGCAATACTTCCACTTCATTGTCTTAACGCTTGGATATTTACCTTTGGAATAAGTAATGTTGATACTCTGTTCTCATGTCCGCTATTCTCTGTCGAGTCTACAGCATTTTTATGTGCTTATAAAATTGTACGCTTTGACTTTTTTGTGCAACGCATTCGCAGGTTGTTTATCTTTGTGCATTTTATGAAGCAGGGTGATGCATTTATTTATACTTTAGATGGATGCATCCACACAATGTTTATTCCTTGGGTTATACAACACACACATATATCTCATTGTCAAGTTTCACCTCCATTTACTCAGAAACAAAGTTACTGTAGACATTGAAGTTACATTGACATTAATGTTTACTAAATGATGACGTGCAAGGACTCAGTGTTGGATCGTTACTCTTTAATGACAACTTTTTATTAATCTTTATTTTCCGTAGAAATTGGACTATAAAGAAAATACGCAGGTCGAGCAGAAAATAGTCGTGCATTTCACGTAATGCGAATCATCGTATTAATCATCTGCGTAATTGCTGGTGTAATCATAGCAAGACAATGTCGTATAGTATTAGTATGTAGAGTGAACAGAGTTGTGTGTTGACATTGTCCACTGGCAAACAGAGACTAGCTGTTCTGAATGTTGACGGAGCGTAGAGCCATGAAGGTTGGTCGGTAATGAGAGAGGGAATGCTGCGTGGAGTGAGCCAGGGTCCATTTGTGAGGCAGGCGAGTTGATGTTATGAGCAGTGACATTAGTCATGGCAATTTAAATATTCTCTCTGTCTCTATTAATTTGGCTGAGTGAGAATGGATACGTGCTCTATAATCATGATGGATTCTTTTTGTTATATGATGATGACTGTAGTTGTAGCATGACCATTACTAGGAAAAATTAGAGTGGAGTCGAGCAGAGAGCTGGACGAAACAAACGGATGAGTCTGTGATGCATGGAGAGTGAAAAGAAATCCGTCGGTCAGGAAAAAAAGCTCTTTTCTAGATTAGTAATCCACTAATCCCCTCTTAATGTAATTTGAAGTGAGAAGGAGTTGGTTTTTAAATATAATAAAAAGCTATCATCTCAATAAACATCCCAAAAATTAATAAATTGCCAAAAATCTCTCGCTAATTATTTTTCGTAGAAAAAGGGCAATGCGTGTATAGGTAGATGTTGGGAGTGTGTGCTAAGTCAATATTAGATGCTGTCTCTGTGTGTGTTGGACGGAAGGAGTGAATTTAGCGATGTAGATTATATTGCAATGTCTCACTCACTCATCGTTTGTGAGAGAGTGTTGGAAGGAAGGTAGTCGATGAGCAGGGCAAAGTCAACATCGTCAACAAGAGTGTGTCCATGTCTGGCGATTAGGCTAAGTAAACGGGAGAGAGCGGATGGACATTTAGCGTGAGGAGGGATGGTGTCCAGACGAGCCTCGTGGAGTTAGCCGAAGAAAGAAAGATGAGATGGACTGACGGACGGACGGAGGAAGAAGAGACGGGCAAGAATGGGGCAACGCCTATTCCCTAAAGGGCAAGTCACGACACAAATTAAAGTCGTGCCATTGCTATGCCGAGTGTCACACGGAACTTATATCTGTCCTCTGTATATCCACGCTATGTCTACATTCCCCACAGGATTCTCTCTGCCACGAAACTCTATTTATTTACACGGCTGCTCTGCTCCTCTGCCAATGCCTTGTACCTGAGCTCAGCTCAGTTGAACGTAGCCAAATGGCCAAAGTGAAACAGTTGAAAAGTCACTCATATCTTCATATCTGTCTGAGAGACGTTGGCATTGCAACTGAAATGAGATAATGGAATCCAATGAATGCCCGCGCGTCTTTTACTCAGTTGCTTTCTAAATATCATTAGTAGGGGCATAGAGACATGGACTGCATTAGCGGCTATACATGACCAGTCGAGTGATCTATCTGTGTTTGTGTAGAGAGAGAGTCGGAATAACGATATGTAATCTGACCAGAGCACGAAGAACGAAGCAGTCATAGCAAACCATTTGCATTCTGTGGCCCCGCAGTTCGTCCCCTCATAAAAATGTCTATCTTGTCTCTTACATTTAATCTTTGCATTTGATTCGATCTACATCTCTATTTGCTCTTTCTCTCTCTCTCGGCTAATCTTTTTTATTTGTTTGATTTAAGTGTGTAGTTAATTCTTTGAGTAACTCACTTGCCATGAAAATTATTGCAAACAGAAACAGGTCTCCGTTTAGAGTTGACAGTACAGTTAGTTCACTATCGAATCGGGATATTATTATTATTATTATAATATTACTAGGTAAAGGCAATGCTGCTCCAGATATAAATATCTGTTATTATAGCAGAGATTAATAAATGTTGTTGTTTAGTTGTTGGACTACCTGTGCTATTAGAGACGGAGGATGTACAGATCGAGAGAGACTGTAGAGTTGAGGATGGAGATGATGATCAGGCGGCGGATATGTGTTTGTGTGCATATGATTATAAGGAGTGATCTGATGTTGAGAGCGAGAGGCAGGGGATTTCAGTTCGAGTTAGACAGAGTTGAAAGGAGTGAGACTCAATGAATCTGAATGCTCCTTGACTTTATTTAATGAGATAAAAGAATGTAGCTGTGCATCGCTTTGGGTTTAGCAGGAATTAAGAGCCATGCCTCGCTCTCTCACTCACTTAAACATCAGATAGCCATCTTCAATTATTTGCTCAGTTTTAATTCGAGCCTCTATCTGCCCTCTCAATCTGGCTGGACTCGTTTATTCCTTTTTTCATCCCAGCAGCCACTTGATATGTATTTCTTGGATTGATTGTCTTCTCGCTGCATTGCCACTCACTCCTTCACTCTCTGCCGATTGGCTTTGGGGATTTCTTTTTCTTCTCATCTGTGATGTGATGAAGTGTCTGTTGTTTTCGAGAACGTTTTCTCTCTGTCCTAGCCTTCTCGGAAAAATCTGAATGCAGATTCTCGCTCAGCCTCGCTCTGCTCCTAGCGACAGCACTATTTAGTAAAAATGTAGAGCGTTTCAATTTGTGCAATTCCCAGAATTAGTTGGTCCAAATCTTTTCTGAATAATGATGGCGAGATCGTCAACATGCACACACGCCGCTCCTCGACGACGATCTCCGTGTACACAGAAGGCAAGGGAAGTACCTAACGATCATTTAGCACCAAAGCTCCCTATTATTTACTCACACTAGAAATAGTAAGAGAAAAAAAGATTTATTATTTTACAGTTGAAAGTTTAGGAGTTGCTATTCCCTGTGGGGCTTCCTGTAGATTCTGCCACTGCTGTATAAATGACATTCATCGGAAAATTTAAGTAAGGCTAGTTAAGTCACAGATTGCTATAGTAGTGGATGCATTCTCGACTCTAGCTGCTCATACTCATATAGTGTGTAGGGAGGAGAGGAAAAGAGAGATGTGGCAATCTGCAGCAAGTACATCACATACCTACGTAAGTAAAGTCTACAAATGAGTCTCAGATAAAAATGTGATAGATAATTCTAGTAGATCACGTCGTCGGATTCTCAGAGGGAATCACATTGAGTGCTATGCCGAAGAGGCCGCATAGTCCTTGCAACTATATAGCACTATATGTGTATGTACGATATATAGCTAAATATATACTGGAGGATGGGACTCCATTAGTGAAGAAAGAGAGTCAACTCTTAAGTTGAGAGGTGAATCCGAATCTCATCTTCTCTCTGTCTATATAGAGCGAGGACTATAGAGAGCTAATGTCGACTCGAGTGCACTATGTAACGACGCCAAAATAAAGTGACCATTTCACTTCTGAAAATAAAAACTTGGCACGACTAGTCGAGAAGAACATCCGGCAGGAGGAGGCGAAATAAAATCCCACCGACCCGAAAAGTCCGAAAAATCCTCTGACATAAGCCAAGGGAGAGATAAGACAAATAACTGGATGCGATACGAAGAGATGTTCAGACACTCTCTCTCTCTCTCTATGTATATCATTATTAGTACTTAGCTAGTACCTACTCTCTGTGTAGGAATACTAAATACTTTTATATAATTTATTCTCCCACCAACTCCACGAAGGACTACTACACACACTCATAGTTGTAACTATAGTTGAACATCGTGCATATATCTATAAAGCATGTTAGTCGGTGAGACATATTATATGCACAATAAATGTAGGCAGTAGGTAGTGAGTGTAGGAAAAAGGAGAAAAATCTTTTCGAGACAAGGAAGACAGCTCGTTATACAATATTAGCAAAGAGTCAAGTAAAGTAAACGCAAGTCAACTCCTCCATCCTGAATCTAATGTACGGAGTGTTGGACAAACTTCTAATTCTAAACTGTAATAATGTGAGAGAGAGAGAGAGTAGAGCATAGAGTCTTGGTATAATATAAGCAGAGCGATGAGCGAGGCTACTCCTAGCCAAGAGATAGCACAGAATGGAAAAAAACGGAAGAGGAGAACTTACGGACGGTTTCCAACGGAGTCAGTTCAGCCGGTCGCTTCAGTTCACATCTCTAACTCCGTGTACAACCTATGAGTGTGTATGAATCTATTATAGAGAGAGTGAGTGCATGATACGGAGATAGTTATCCTCTGTGACTCTGTCTCCCTGCCTGGCTCTGGCCTCCTCAAGTTTAGTTGAGCAAATGCAAATGCAAATATCCGTTGCACGTGTTGATATTAGGCCCGGATCCAAGAAACAACTCAAGTCTGATTTTTTCTCTCTTGTGCATAATCTACTCGCTACTAAGTAACATCCCTATAATTCAGCCTCTCTCTCTCTCTCTCTCTTTCTCTCTATAAGCAGTGGATAGTGTTATTATTATGCATGTACTATTAGATATAGGAAGAACTATAGAGGACTATAGCCGTTGCTCGCTCTCCACAATAAACTCAAGTACGAAGGAGTTAGAGGATTTGAGCTCGTGCTCCTTGCACTACTACACACTACTACTTATTTTTACTCTGCATTCACGTCCACATTATATCACATTAGATTTTACATTAGAGTGGATTATAGGCAAGAATTTCTCTCGTCCGCACATACATACACACACACACACACTCTCATGCACATCTCGCAAGACAACAGTCAGAGGCATGAAGGAGGCAAGCAAGAAATGCTAAGCCCAATAATGCGATACATTTACGTGACTCTGCTTTCCCTAATGTTCATCTACTTATAGTCCTCTCGCTCGGAATAAATGGGAGATGCGAGCAGTTTCCTCAGCTCTGGCTCTCTTTAACACTTTCATTCCTCGGAGCATACGTTCCTTCGAGATGTGGACAAAAAATTATGACTCCTTCTTTTAAAGTGGACTCAGTGAGTGAGTGCATGGGCACATTCCCGGCTCCCTCGCTCTCCTCTCTCTCACACACGTTGCATTGGCATTGGTGGAAGAAAACTCTTTTTAGCCACATATTAGCGTCAGACTCACTACATGATATATATAGCTATCCCTTTTAATGAGCAAAACAGCACTGTTCAATTGCAGAGCAGAGCACAGTAGATGATTCCCTACTAAAAGGTAGCTAATTGCAAGGGAGTGGGATTGTGCGAGGAATTTATATCTTTTGTCCTGCCTTAAATTGAACAAAAAACCAAATCACATGCTAATCGAATGGTTTATTGGAGGAGATTGCGAGGAAAGTGTCGTTCGTTCGTGTCAAGTCGAGTTAGTCAGTTGCTTTGTTTCCTAATTGTAGTTGGAGTTAGTTAACTTGATAAATAGTTTCTCGAGCAATAGAAAGTTAAAAATCATGCACTGTAACTGGTTGATTGTGATATTGGAGAAAGACGTCCTCGTAAGAATAGATCCCATTAGTCAGTACGTTCTTTCGTTCGTTCTTTGGTTATTTGGTTGGAGTAGAAAGAGAGAGACAGAGGCCTGTGAGTTGTTCAGTTGAATCAGTTCGAATAATAATATTATATTCTGCAGGATTGAGCGTAGAGTGCTCCTTCGTTTCGTTCCAGTGATATTCTTTCCATGGTTGGCAAGGAATTGGAAGCTTGTTAGAATCGGCTAAAAATAAGTTGGGCAAAAAAAGGATATGTGAGAGGAGCGAGCCAGGGAGCACACGATACACAAATTTGGTCAGAGGGACAGACAGACAGACAAACAGACACCGCATAGATAGGCTGCCGTATTATAGGTGACTTGTGTGTCGAGATCTTCTCGTCCTATGTGCGAAGAGCAGTGGAGCTGAGTATAGCCGAGTCGGGAGATGAGCCTAACGGCGAGACAATGTTCGCCTAGTTTACAATGTGCGGGTATTCTCTGGTGAGTGCATGAGTCAGATGCCCGTGTAGCCCGAATCCTCGCCCGTATATTTATATTAAACTCTGTCTTCGTTAGCTAGTCGTCGTTAGCACAGCCAAAAGGAAGCTCGACTTTCGACTCGACCAGTTTGTGTTTTTTTCGCCTTGCATTCGTATTATTAGTTCGGTTCGGATGATGCTCGCTTGGCGATGGGATCTTTTGGTCTCATCTTCTTGTCCTCCTCCAAACAAAACTCTTGCAACTCCACTCCACTCACACGAACATCTTCACAGCCAAATAAAATAACAGAGCCGTCCCTCCTCGCCTTCCTTGGCTCCACTGACAATAAGGTCATTTCAGGCCAGTGCAAATGAAATGTATGCATGTCTGGGATATTTGTGCACCTCCTCGTAGCGACTCTTGCATGTGATCTTCTGCATGGCATTGCATGTGCTCTTCTGTCCTGCCTTGGCTCCCACTTGCCCTTCCAGGGCCTACTCCATTTTCACGAAATACATCAACAAATTCTTACACGTGTTTTCTTTTCCTTCAGCCCTTTTAAAGAAAGCAGCACTTTTTAGCCTATCATTCCCCACATTCTGCATCTACACACATCCATGTGTCACATTTATACAAGAAGTCACTCTCGTCCTATTCATCCCTGACGAAGAAGCTCCTGCACATGCTGCCCGTGTGCTACTCTCTCTCTCTACTCTCTTTCCCCTTAGCCAAGTCAATAATTCTAATTTGGACTCAGTTTTTAGGGTTTGTTGCCTATTAGGCACTATAAGCAATTTCTAATTAAACGGATTTTAGTGAATCCCATGCCCTGCCTTTATATCTTCTTCCCTTTTGATTGAATTGTAAGCACTCATCTGGCAGACAGATTACTATTTATGACAGCTAACACAAAGATAGGATTGAATGATTCAGCAAAGACTAGTCATGCCCATGCAGCCAGCACAACTCTCACAGCCTCACTCAATATCCATCCATTCCACACACATTATAGCCATCTACACCAAATCCTCCCTTGTACATTCTGCCATTACAAGTTTTTCTAGAACTCATCCAGCCAGTCAATTGTTTCAATGCAATTCCGTATCGAATCTACGGGGAGGACTTGGGCCAACACTTTGCTATTATTTTGGACATGTACATCATGGGTAGGTAGGTACCTGTGCATCTGTAGCTTACTTAAATCTGAAAGAGCCAGCACTTTATATGCTACACTTTTTATATCCATTCCCTTCATGTGCCATTCGCATATTATACTATTTACTTGCTAGAAGACGCAAAAAATGAACTCTGTATTTACATGCTAGCAGTTCACCGCCTGGAATTAAACACTGTTGTTGTATTGCTAACACTTTCAATTAGATATACTATTTGGCATTGTAATGCTCTTGGTTTTCTTGTTGAAAAAAAAAGCTAGTGCTGTTGCCCCGTCATCTCAAACTATCATCCACTTTAAGCACTGAGCTGTTAACATTAACTCCGATTGCGCATTTATAATTGACTTGCTATGTAATCACAGGGGCGCTGGCTGTGAAGAATCACTTTCTTCCAAACTAACAAAAACAATTTTTTTATTCGTCAATTGAAAATTATTTTTAGATCTAATTAAATAAAAGGACAACACTACAAACAAAAAAAATTCTAAATAGAGTTAAAGGTGTCTGTTGGGTCATTTTTTTATGTTTTCATAAAAAATTCATAATTTCTATTCATGAAAAATATCTTTCCTTTACTCAACACTTAAATGGGTCTGAGTTTCAGTTATATCTTCAAAAAAATTCTAATTTTCCATTGAGATTAAATCAGTGTCCCATTTTTGTTTTGAATTAGTGTCGTATTTATAGTATCATTAATATTGAACCACAAACATTTCTTTTTGTTGTGTTGGGAAAAAATTAAGCAATCGAAATTCGTATATGTGACGAATAGTTGGCTATCTTCCAATGCCATCTTCTCACTACATACAATTATAGGATACTATACTAAAATTGCTATAGCTCTCTGTGCCCAATGCAAAAAAAAAGTATTGTTGGCTATACAGTGAACTCCTACAATTTGTATCTGTAGACTTGCAAAGAATTTATTCATGCACGTTTCCCCAAATGTAATTGTTTGTAAAAGAGTCTTGGATTTCTTGAAAATGTGTAATGTATCTTAGTGTTGGCTTTCAATATATCACACGTAGCAGTATTTTATGTGGATAAAGAATTGTATGTATTGTCCAACAAAGTAACAACAAACAAGTTAAGTATTAGTTGATAGGGAAGTTAGCATCTATTACGTCTTTAGTCAAGTGTTTTATTTAATCTTGTTTTGATCTGACATCAACTGGTGGATGGCAGAGCAACGCTTAGGAAATATATGCAAATGCTATTGAAAATAAGAATAACAAAATTTGAAGGCACAATGGCAAATGGCTACCTCTGTATGTCTCAGGCAAGATTTCCATCCAATAAAGTAAATACTATCTATTTAAAAATAGAGAAGGATTCATTGATATTTCCATGACCCACATCACCTTCTCACTCTTCCATTCCTTTCACTACAGAAAAATCTAGAGATTTCTTTTCAGTTGGGAAACGTTTATTCTTTGCTAATTTCTCAGAATTAATTTCCTTCTAGAAAGCTCTGCATAGAATTTCTACGCTTACCTAACTAAATAAAAATATTTATGACTAATAAATTTAACAAAGTATCATATAGGCTACTTAAAAGACTTAGTAAATCGACGGGAGTTGAGCAGTGCATGTATTAACTTTGTTTGTGATGATGGGGTGGCATTTGAAGGAGAATGAATAGCCAATGTACGTTTGGATCAAGTCAAAGTTATGAATAGTACATAAAAGAGTACTCGCTACCGATTCGGAATAAATTTAAAACACCTTATCCGAGGAGAATCGAGACTTGTCCAGAAAATCTTGAGATTTTATTTCTAGCAACGTAACGCAGAGGCATAGGGAAAATATGTGCTATAGAGAAACATGATGCGAGGCAGAGAATCAATATATCTCGCTAGAAGTACACAGCAAACAAGCCATAAAGATGATGTAACTCCCAGAAAGAATCAGAGCACACTGAGTTGAAGGCACACAATAGTAGGAAGAATCCTTTCGGAACACGCACGCTCATTTGCATAACTACATTGAAAAATTCAACAGCATTGTCTCGCTTGTTTCTCCTAAATTCACTTGATATGACAGGCTTAGCAAACCAAAGAAATCCATTGATATGCATAGACGCACAAAATCAACACAACCAAAACTATTTACCAACACACTCTCTTCCTCTGCAGGTTAATCACTAGTAAATGTCGTCCACCTTTCCCTCAACACTTTTCTCGCATTAGACATTGTCAACTGGACAACTACGCAGTAGCGACAAAAGATTACTTCAAAAATATTTGATATCATGAAGATTAATTAGAAATAAATTCTAAGATTTATTGAATAAAATTTGACATGAATATATAGGTAATCATAAATATCAAAAAGGAGCAAAATAAATTGACCCATCTTTAGCAAAATCATGAGGAGCAATTAGAAATGTACAACAATTGTCCGTATAATTTCCACATGAGTGTTATTTGAAAATTCCTCCTGCTAGTGTGAGTAAGTTTACTTAGAAAAATTATTCTGACACTTGAGTAATGGATAGCTGTTTGGATATTGTAATTCCTGTAGCCAAAATAGCGAACTAATTTATTCCTCGGCTTGCCCTCGTTCTTCTTTCTTCGCATTGACTTCTCATTGTTGTGACGCAATGGCTTGACTATGCTGGTTCTTTGTCTTCGCGTGTCCATTCACCTAGCTCCGTGAAGTATGGCAACGAAAATAAGAAGCCAAAGAATCATTGCTGTGCATTCTTAATAGGAGTGTGGAGTGTAGGGGCAAGCAAATATTTATGCTACACAAAGTCTGGTTAAAAAAGCAAATTATAAAAGAGGGATAATAGAAGAGCACGATGGAAGATATATGTAGGAAGTGATATTGTGTGAGTATATGAAGATTATTTATATAGGTCATAGGAGAGGATAGGGGATGTGGTGTCAGGGCAGGCCAAAATAAAATTCAATAACTCCGTAGTAGTAGGAGATTGAATCCTTTGATAGAATATCATTAACAATACGTAATCCCTAGGTGGTGGGCTCTATACTTGCCTTGTGCATACTTCTCTTCGTCATGTCCCTATAGAAGATGGGCCAGAGAAGAATCTCTCTATCTAGAAAAGAGAGCTATAAGATATACAAGGCTGTCCATGTAGTGGAAGAGGAAATGGGATTTACATTCGAGAGATTCGCACTGTCTCTGTGTCCAAAGTGTGAGCATTGTCTCTCACATTCGGACTTGTGTCAAGTGGAGCTGTGTGAGATTAAATTTGGATGGGAGCAGGTAGAGAGAGAATTGAAAGCAGAGTCAGCAACTCGAGTCCAGTTGGAGCTCAATCCACTTAAATCGACAATGTGCCTATGTCTGTACTTATGCGTATTATATGGAGGTAGGAGATGCCATCAGATAAATTGACTAGCCGCAGCGCACTACTTTCCTGTCTCTGTCTCTATCTGCGAGAGATCTTCGAGATGGTGTCCTGTCTTTCGACTCTTTTGACTCCTAATAGCAATAATGTAATGCTTACTTATGCATGTGCCTGAGATGGGGCTGAGACTCAAAGTACAAACACAGAGAGCGAGAGAGAGAGAGAGAGAGGGTCATTTACTTTACATTTAGGATAGGAAAGAGGAGAGTGGAGGAAATCAAAGCTACCTAGGGTTGAGTTGACCTCCGTCGACGTGGGTCATCTCAGCAATGTCACCATACTTATTATTTTCTATTATGTGGCGTTCACTCTATTCTCTTCCTCATCTCTGTCCTCCTTCTTTTCCAAATGTCATTATTGTCATTTCAGTCAAACTTCTCATTGCACTCCAGCCCTATACCTATAATAATAGACTTATAGCTTATATTATAGAATGTTGTGTTATATGTTCAGTGTGCTATGACATATCCATCTTAGCCGGAATTGAATGTCTATATGTCTGTAGACGTGTAACTGAAGGTAGAGTCCTAAAGAGCAGAGCTCTATTTCCTTTTTCTATATTTGTAAATGCCATGTCGAAGAGTGTGGAGAGAAGGAAGAAGTCAGAGAGTGAATTCTAAAGATTTAGCATAGAGAGAGAGAGAGAGGCTCTTCTTCAGTCGTGTGCATTTCCTTTGGTTAGTTCAGTCTAAGCTTCGCCCTCACTTCACTTCTCCCTTTGCTTTCTCATTGAGATGACTTGGGCACTTGAGCATCATCATCATCATCATCATCAACTTTGACTTGTTTCCTGGGTGGAGTCCTCTTCTTCACAGTTAAACGCAGATGTCTTTTCTTATTGTGCACAGGAAGATCTCTGCCTACCTATGCACTACTTATGATCACACACCTAGCTCTCTGTCCACCAAAGAGCCATACACTCCTGCACACTCATCTCACGCCGAATAATAATAATGGCCCTAATACTTATAAGCATCTTCTTCTTTTACTACTACTATCTCTTTTCTCTATAAACTTCTCTGAGTAGCTATCCTAGTGTTGCTATTATGCAGAGACTCTTGTTCCAACAATCAACTGATCCCTACACAGCGCTCCCGACTCATCTTCCTAATTTAAAGCACAGGAGTTTCTTCGACTTGAAATCAGCATGGCCAATTGCAATGCAAAAATAAGTATCACCTGGACATTTGCTACACTGATGCTGGTTAGACCTGTGCGCTATGCAATTATAATAATGGGCAGTGCAGAATGAGCAATATTTTATAACAATCATCCTATCGCCAAATAAATAAATGAATTACCATCTTCCTTTACTTTGTTGCTCCCAGACATAAAAGCTAACATCCTCTTCTCATCCACTACAGTCCGTCTTACTTTGAATAGAATTATAATAAAACTGTAGCTCTTGCACACTCTATTATTCTATGTGTTCAACGGAGGAAGTGTCCCAAATGATTCACATCTATTTAAATCCCAGTATAGCTGAGTGGGCACTACATCTCTTGCATATTAATCCCTCCTTGTGTACCAATAGCCAACAACCAGATAAATGTCTTGCTAAATCTAAGGCATTTTTGAAATGTGCGCATATAGTTCATTATGTTGTATCCTTATTCCCTCGACCTCTCTTTCATTATTTCGGTATAAGAGCTATTAATATTTTTGAGTATAGTTACGTTTAATGCCATGTTCTTACTATATCGCTGTAATTCTATACCATATACAAATATGTTTTTATTATTTATATCGCTAAAGAAAATGGTATCTCCCAAAATAGTATACTTACATAATAATTAATATTAAACTTATATAATATCATTACATAATACAATGATGCGTATTCGAGCAAATGTCACTAGTACGAGATATATTGATAGGTGAATAGTATTGTTAGGTTGTTATTCCTTTGTAGTCGAATTACATAGTCGTAGCATGCACAGGATATGTAGTCAGTCATGTCAGATCTATTGACTATAGCGAGAGTAAAGTATTCAAGTATCAAGTCAATAGTCACATCATCGTCAAGACGAAAATAAGGCATGAAAGGGAACGGAGGAACATTTATGTAAGCATCTACGCAGGCACAAGATAATTATACAAGTCCATCCTTCAACATAAAGTTCAATGTCAACTGATAATCCTGGTTTTTATTGTTGTGTTAATTGAAGAAAGCTCATTTTTGCAAAATACAAAAGTTTAGTGCTATTGATTAAGATGGGCGCTGATTAGGATGCTTCGTTATTATCATCGACATTCGACATCACCATTAAAAATGACAGGACCCGTTATAGCCACGGAACTATTAAGCTCATTTCCATATCAGATGTTGCTGAATAGAAATCACAAGTATGGTTAAATAGCGTCAACATACCTTAGACATTTTATATAATGACATGGTAATGGCACTGCACTGTGTATGTAGACATGAAGCTACACAGTCTGGTTGTAGATGTTTATGAAGATTAAAGTTAGCGTGGCGTATGATTTACGAGCATTTATGGGAAATGCTAATAATATAAAATATTGATAGCCCTTATGTAGATTTAACGATAAAGAGAAGTCAAGTGAAAGAAGTATTTTCGATAGTTAAATCGTAAAAGTAATTTCCGCCTTGGAAAATAAAGTTCCGCTCAGTTCTCTTACAACTTCAAATGCAATAACAAACGGTAAAGTTCAACATTGCCGAGCAAGCTCTTGTCATCCATCGCACAGCTTGCCCGAAACTTAACGGTTAAAGTAAGCAAAGGGATTTCACCAGGCAACTTGTCTATCTTCTCGAGCCTATTTTTGTTGTTGCCGTAGCCAAACGCACAGAGTCTCTACATCTATCTTCTTATTTAGCTTTAACTTACACAAGCGTATCATGTAAGCATATGAAAGTCATATTATGATGAATCTTGATGACTCTATTGCAATAGAGTACATAGGTACCGAAGAACCAACTCTTTTTTTGTGCAAGAAAGGATTACCATAACTTTTACTTATCGTTTGTTAGCTTAGCAGTGGTAAACCTTAGAAAAATGCAACAGATGACTTGGCTTCCCTTCCAGCCTTGCTAATAACTATGAATTATGAGAGAATCCTTTTTTTTCTGCCGACTTTATGTTC
>JAAAYG020037818.1:36208-47843 GCA_009936455.2 Tomocerus minor
TTTCAAAATTCCAAATAATGTTTCGAGTAGAATTTTTTATACAATGTGCGTCGATTTAAGTTTAGTATGGAGAAAAATATTCCGTCAATTGTGTCGCCACAAAGAGTTGTCTGATGGTTGGGGCAAAGAGCAGCTTGCGCAGATCTTTATTTTAAACGCCATTGTAGTTAGGAGCTATCTGAAGTTATTGACAATGAAAATTCAAGGGAAATGTCAATGTCAATGGAAATGCAACAGATTCAGAGACTCAGCTGCACAGGTACTCATTGCAGCACCTACAGGTAAACCGTTCTGCATCCAGAACATTATAAACATGTGTAAACAAATGTAAAGGGGTGCGTATGTGTTGAGTTGAAGGGCCATGCATATATTATAGCCTTATTGTGTGTGCCGTATATGTAGGTAGCTACCCCTTCATTTCCGATCTATAGATTCAATTCAGAACACAATGTCAATGGCAAATGCTGTGCGGACAATGAGAGTTATTGACCATTGGGGCTTTTCCAAACAGTGGACTGCTAGCTATTGATATGTGAATGAGTGCCATGGAGTACAGATGAATTACAAGAACGACGAAAGCCTAAGTAGGTGTTTATGCTATACAAATTCTGCTTTCTAAATAGCTCTCTGCTAAACAGATCAGATGACGGAAAGCAACAGACGCATCGGCTCCTATCTCTAATCTTGAGAGGAACTGTTGATAATAAATGTAATCCTTGCAATAGAGACTCCCTGTAAAATGTAAATGTCACTTTAGAATGTAGAACTTTCGGGTGAGAACATGTGTAGCTATAAACTTCCTATAAACTCCCTCACAATCCATTATTACCAAATCCCAAACTCTACAAATATTCTCAATAGCATTTGTATATAAGGATATAGGGAATAGATATAGGGAGATCACTCCACATGTCATTTTAGCCATTGTGTGTCCTACTTAATAGTTTGCGATCTTCTACTGGAGATTTCTTTTGATATGGTTCCTATGCATGGATCGTTGTGGCTACCTATGGACATATAATGTAAGCCAAGTGAAAACTGAGCTATATTTTTGTGTGGGGAAAGAATGGAGGGTCGCAAGTCCCTCGGACGTGAAAAACAAGATGTTCTCTTTCTACATTGCTGTGTCTGTGTCTCCGTCTCATCTCTGGAGGACTCCAGCGATTTACCAACTCGCAATCAATTCTCCCGGAGGAGTCCTCCGCGTCCAGTTCACTGCATTTCACATCCCTTCCTCCTCCAACTCCCTAATTCACATTTCACATCTCCGTTACTCCACTCCAATTAGAACTCACGGAAAGTAGCCACTCACTCGAGTATTCTCACATCACAACAATCCACACATGTACCTATGTACAATAATCTAGCACAATTATAGACTTTTTTAAACAATGACCACTGGGATCTCACAATCCACTTACGCTACATTATCCTGAATTTAAAAAATAAATCTATTAAAGTGAATTCACTAGTTTGTTGTATCATATGGCTTTTCTATTTTTAATGTCCCGCTGATAAGATGAACTTAATTCGGTAACTTTATATGAAAAGCTATGCAATGATTTCCAAATGTGCAATTATTACTTTGGTGTATGGATGAGTGTATCAACGTGACATGTCTTTTGATTCCTCGTTCTTGACATTTTGCATCTCTTGACATTCAAAGGTTTGGTCACTTCTGAGAAAGCCGATGGTCATAGTAAACAAGAGAAAGGGGACGAACCGGGTTAAGCGAAAGAATGTCCTTTGTCCTCTCGTCATCTTCTTTTCTTTTGTATTCCACGGGGGCTGAATGGCATTTGTTTTTATCGGCAATGCTCTCTTGCAACTTTACATTCATAAATATAGGTTGAACTTACTGGTATACATCTGGTTGTGGTTGGATATTGTTATAGTTGGTATAATAATTCAATGGGCATTTTTGTAGTCTACTTTTGAATTGAGAATAGTTTGTCTGCCAAACCTGCCACTCAAATACATAAAATGACACTTAAATGTTATTCATAACAGTACTGTAATTGCAACATAGTATCTACAGGGTCATTGAAGCATTGTAGTCGAGAATATATTAGCGAGAAATTTAAAGAGGTTATTACCACCTAACGAAACAATCTAATAAAGTCAAAGACTTTTAATTGTGCACTTCGTCGTAAATGACATTTGCTCTACAATTAACTATTCATTCAATTAGTGTAAACAAGGAAATTGAAATAGGTCCGAACTAGTTTCAGTCGCGTTTTTTCAGAGTTAATATAAAGTTGTGTGGTAACTTTACTTATTTTCATTTTGTATTTTGTATGCAAATAGAAAATAAGAGAGTTAAATGACTAGGAAAATTGAATAAAGAAGCTAAAGAAAGGAGAGTATGACTGTGTGGCTAGTAATGCAATGAGAGGAGAGGGTTTTGTTGGCTGGAGAGATTATTGATTGACGTAACGTAATTTATGCAGAGCAGCGTCTGCACCTTCAACTCACCTCAATCGCCAATCAAAAACAAATACAAATAGCCATTCTATTTTATTCTTATCGTATGCACTAGCCTGTTCCACTCTGCCCTGGAATCTCTTTCCATGCATATCATTTACACCCCAGCCATATACTAGACCTTAAGGCTACTTCCAGCTCCACACACAAAAACCAATAACATTTTCTTGTAAAACATTAGGTTAATTCACTTAATCTACGCTAAATTAACTACAAAATCAGTTAATCTATATCAAATAAAAACACAAGTTATTACTTGGCAAATTAAATTTTCTGTGAATTATCTCACATGTAGAAATGCATGTCACTGACTTAGAACATAAAACTTTAAAACAAAAAAGGATGAGATTTTTGAGGATTACTAAACATATTTTACATTTATGACGGCAGCAATTTCTAAGCTATGAGAAAAATAAAATTCGAGAGAAACTTATATAGTCTGAATAGTGGAAATAATTCAAGATATAGCTTATCTAATAAGTATGCTTGTAAGTAATGAATATTAGTGTAGCATTGATGAGCTAAAACCTAGGTCATCCCTTCTGTGCTCATCAATTACACAAGTTCCCCATGGAGAAACAAATAACTGTCTTTTCTAGCGAGTCTGCTATTGACTACATAATTACAGTATGAGGCTGAAATTATAGAGTTATGCTTGCTCATAGAAGAGTTTACGTTATGCAATTATTATTTTTCCTAAAATACATTTGTGCATTCACAAAAACCTATGCTACTCCTACTGTGCTACTTTCTTTGGTGGTTGCAGCGAAATTAATACTTGCGCTTTTATAATTCATTTCAATAAACAGGGGCTATAGAATGAGTGCCGAGAATGCACTATAGATCCGAGTAAATTTATGACAGATTTGTTATATGATATGCATTTTTAATGATGCAAGTAAACTGTGCATTCCCCTTACTACTCACTGCATTTCTGTATGGTAGAATAGAGAATGAATTCGAGTAGTTGTTATATGATGTGAGAGAGTGAGTAGAGTGAAGTCTCTTGTTTGGCTACTCTGTGGAAATGAAACAAAACAGTAGGATATGATGTATCTGTATTACATAGAAAAGAGGAAGATGAGACTCGAAGGAGAGAAAACAGAAAATGTGACTCATCTGTCACAATTGCCACTGACCCTACTGTTTGATTGATGACTTTTTGTGAGGTTAGCAAGGATCCTTAGGTAAGTGTAGCTATTACGGACGACCTCAAACACGTCCACCTATAGCCACACACACATACACACACATTAGAAATATATCAGCAATGTTCCAATATTTACAATATTGTTTCTCACATCGGTATCATCGGAGAGTCACCCTGCATTGTTTCCATCTGTATATTTACTGTGGCTAACACAACGTGGCAAGCTAAAACTAATTCACTGACTACATTATGCATTCTCTCTTGTTTGACACGACAAAGCACGGAAATGTGTAAAAATGACAATTGGAGTGAAAGAAGAAGAGCTCAGACATTGACTGAACTGAATATAATCTTCTTGGACTTATCCTGGAATTGATTCAACTTGTTATACGAGATATTCAGTTTGTTACATCCAGCTAATGCAGAGCTACAACTTTTCTGAGTATATCTGTAACGGTGCAGATAGGCTAGATCCTCTCTTAATTCCTCTTTTGTATTTTGTGCACTGCGTGTCGTCATTTTGCTTGACCAGAAGAATATTAAGCTCTGGGATGGCCTTTGACCCTTGTAAGAAGCGAGTAACATCATTTGCATCATCGGAATAGAAACTGCAGTGGTGTGGTGTGTTGGTCAGATCATCACAGTTTCAGTCTCATCCTCATTCACTCTTTCTTGACTATCTATCCCCTCAGATCAGGACAACAATGAGAGGCTCGGCCTGCAAATCGCAGATGAACAGCATGATGCATTCCAAACGAATCCCTGCTCAAACTCTTTCCTATCTCACGGATCTCAATTAATTTCACACACAGACACAGAGCAATGCTCACCGAACATTCTCCATAACAATAATGCTCAGCATAATTGCGATTGCCAATTATATAGCCTCCTTACATTTGTCATCTTCTTTTATAAATAGTCACATAGGTATTATATTATTATTACTGTAATAATATTTATGATTACCACTGTAAAGCCCTGCCCTGTTTAACTCTGTCAGTGGCTACAAATTCAAGATCGCATTCTGTGAATGCAACAATTGCTAAATATAGAAGCAAATCATAAAGAGTAGGAATTTCAACTGACAATTTTGAAGAGCCAAAATTTAATAAGAATATTTTCTTAGTTATTAGTAGTTAAGAACTTGGTCCTGCAATTAACTTTTGATAACAATAAAAATATCTGCATAGACTTGTTATTTTCTTCATGAAAATGATGAAGAAATGAATTCTTTATATTAGTTTATTGTTGCACAAAGAATGGCATTGTCATGTAAGAGATTACTCGGAATTTGTTGGACAGAGCAGGTGAGGGATAAGTTGGGAAATTCGCTCCAGTTTTCAGATTAAAGTTGTAGGTACATTCTACAACTGAAATGAGCTTAGCCTCTTGTCTCTGAAATAGTTGCAAAAATAATCAGCCATACATGCACAGGTAGCAGTATTATGTATATATGGAGCCAGGGTGGATTGGTCTCGATTATTGTAGTGGCTATGTTATAACAGTCCGTCCTTGTGTAGTTGTTGGGATTAGGAAACAAGTCGGGAGTTTGGCCAAAGATTTCCTGAGAATTGAAGAGGACAAGCGGGGAGAGTGAGTGGATTTTCTGTTCTGTCTATCTGTTTGACAAGGAAACGAGGGATCTCCTAATTGACCGAAACGGATAAAAGTTGAAGGCAAAAGTGACATTCCCCTGCTGATCACAATCTGATTAATCCCAGCTTTAGCTTCCTTTCTTTTGTAGCTTCCTGGACGAGTCTTACTTACCTTCACTCCTGCATCCAGCCACAGCCATTGATACTCCTATGCATCCATCCACGGAATAGTGCCGAATTAGACAATACAACTTCCTACACATCGGCATCCTTAGCACCATGTCTACTTAAATGCCATAATCCCGTGTCGTACAACATAAACAATAAAAAAAAACAATTGCTGACAAGGGATGACTTTCTCGAGATATGTCTACACGCAATCAAGGGAGCAGATGCTACAGCAATTAAACTCACCTCATTAGGAGTCGGGTTTTAATGGCTTTAATTGAGGAATCGCATGTGAAACGCTCATTGGAAAAAAGTGTGACATTTTATTCCTGGCAACTCCTTTCAATATTTCATAAAATTAAGAATGGAAACAACTTGAGTGTACAGCGTAACTGTATTCCAGTAACGAAAGGAAATTCAAACAGCAAAATTAATAAAATTTATTTGATATAAATTGTATGGACTTGTTATATTTGGAAACAAATTCCAGATTGTCCAATCCTACTTACATATGCAAAAGTATACTTTTGTCAGGGTATATTTGACACGGATGGGTGCTAGATATGCAATATCTTTCGGAGATTATCCCTGATGTGTAGTAGATATATGATTTTAGGGAGAGGTGTGCTATACGGAAGTATATGAAGTGGGTGAGTGTGTGGAGTGGGATGGAATGGAAATCTAATGCAACTGACAGTGTGTTCAGCTCAGTTTGGTTTAGTTAGTGATTGGGAGAATTGGGAGAGAAAGACAATCACACCAGCAACTTCCACCAAGTCCATCCCACAACCAGCCAGCAATTTTCTGAAATTCCCTGAAAAAATCTCCTCCGCAAACTTTTTCTACACACACTCTATGTTTGTTATATTGGTTTGCCAAGACATGACACGGCCTCGCATTGGCCTCGAGCAATATTCCTCTTCCCCAACAATAAGTTCAGTTAGCATTGCTAACTTAAACAAGTAGTTTTCTTCTCTCGCTCTCTCGCCGTCCTAAATGCCTGCATACGGAGCCTTGTGTAATATTGATCCTCACTTGGACATCTTCCGATAATATTCTCATGTTTACAGATACGCATTTATTGATATAGCTATTTGGATGGGGTAGCTCAAATATATTGGCTATCCGCACATCAGACTCTCTCTCTCTCTGTGTCCGTTAATAAGAGAGTTTTTCAGAGGGCAGGCTGGGGCAACAATAGTCGTCGCGTACTTTATTGTTAAAGATATTTCCGTAGGTAGGGCTATTGATATTGTGCATTGGGCTACATTGAGAAAAAATACCTTTCGGAATATTTTTGTTTGGCAGACGCCTGAAGGCGAGTTTGGAAAATAAAAATGCCCTGACTCTGATATGGCACAAGAAGTGGCTACTTGTGTTGTTATATGCAGTCTTGTTCTTGTTATAGTCGTAAGTAGAGAGTAATAAGGTAAATTATTTTCCAAGAATAACTTTGCCGAAGAGAGATGAGTCGGACGTGAATAATATTGTTTCAGGAGGAGAGTTTTTTCTTAATGTTTCCACATTTTGTGATGTTGTAGTGTGAGGAGGGCTCGAGCTAGGAGATAAGTAGGTAGATTTTAATATGAATGCGTCATTACTCTCTTGGGAATGGCGAGGCATCATGAACAAACACTTAGTCTGTACAGGATTTCTATTACTGCTGTTTATTCAGAGTAGCCTTTTGTTCCTCCTTTGCACACACACACATCATATGATCCTGAGTCTCCTCAGATTCCTCCTTTTCAGACTATTAGTTCCTGTCTCCCATTCTCTCTTCCATCTATTTTCATTCCTCTTCTTTAGATTCTCTGAATAGAGCCAGGCAGGCGACGCTTGTTGCCTTCATATCATTTTTACATTCTGCCTCATAATGTGCACAGCTCAGCTAACGGTTCTATGGGCGGTCACTTCTTTTCACAGTCCTCACCTCTTCCTCCTCTTTACCTAGTTCACCTCATTTATGAGCTATTTTATGCCCTGCATAAATATCCTCTACCTAAAATACCTTTCTACCTCCACACATCCATTTCCAGCACCCTCCATACACATTTGCCCTCTATTGTCAATCTTCAATACACATGTTTGCATTTATTAGTAAAGTATATCAATAATTATATAAGTCCTTTAATTATCGCTTTAACAATACTTGGTGCTAACTATAACTATTTTTAGTGACAAATCTAGTCACAATGAATTAAAAGTAATTTCCTAGATGAAAGATGTTGTTGCACAGGTTGCAGTGATAGCATAGGCCCCTGATAATAATGAATATAGTGAGGAGTGGGATGCTAAGACAGAAAGTAGGTGCTCGTATTTAATTATTAGAATTGTAAGTGAAGGAAAAGCGAAGCCGGCGTGAGGTGCTAGAATGATATATGAGGCGAGAAATGCTTTTCGCATGCACTGATAGCCTCTAAATTTGTGTTACTTGCATTACGCTACTGTTCTTCTTCTTCTTGTACAGAATATTTGACGATCGTTAGTTTTGGGTTAGTGGCATGCGTCTGTGTATGATCATGTGGCTTCTCACTTTCCTCCACTCCATTCACTAACTTGTTGATTACATTGCAATGCTCCTTCCTAATAGCTCAGTCGACTTGCGTAATGTGCCACTAATTTATTCATTTATTTGTGTATATAAACCTAGAATGTCACTATCCCACTATTTATAGAGCACGAGAGGGAACTGCACGAACGACATATTTGCACTCCTATCCTCCGTACACTGTCTCTACTGCACTATTATGCAACGTACGCAGCTATAAATAAAATCTAGCGAGACACTCCAACATTCATGATTCCATTGATTTCGATTTATGTGCCCTTTCAATAATACTCCTCCAAACCTGATCCTCTGAAAAATAATTAATCCTCAGTTCATTATTCTTAGTCTTTTTGGTGAGAAACATTAGATTTATTGAATATTAAGCTAATAACTTTCTCTGTCATAATCATACATTTTTACACCGCGAGGAAATTCTTTCTTTCACTGTATGTTCTCCCAAAAATACAATTTTAGAGCTTTATAAAGCTAGAATAAGAGGATAAAAGGAACACTGCTATTTTTCAGGTCAATTAATTAATGATTGATCTAAATGCAAATGATTTTATGACATGCAAGTAATAGTCCATGCACACAGTAGTGGCTATTATGTAATTGATGCGGAAAGGATGAGGTGGAAATCCGGTCAGTGTATCCAGTCCATATCCTCCCATAGTGTACAAATAGCAGGAGCAGGAGCCTAGTGCAAACACGATGCAGTAAATCCGACTAGTGTTCATTTCATTGATATCCACGGGTGTTAATATCGTAGTGAATCCATTAGTTATTATCCTGACTTATTACTATAGCCATTCCATTATTGTGCCTTTGTAGTAGTCGATACTCTAATGCCTTCGTCAATAGAGCAGAATGTAAACTTTTAGCTGGCTACCTTCAAACAGTTGACTTTGCAATTGCTCTCTCTCTCTCTAATGCTTTCTATTGTTCATATCTCACCTTTTTGGATCTCCATTAGAATTACATGGAGGGAAGGAGGTTTAGCCAGGGAAAATGAATATGCTGACGTCCATTCATTATTGACTTCTCCAAATAAAAAGCTGTCTATTTGTGAAAGGGTAAAGTTGCTATTATTTAGCATGTGCCTAATGATATAGTGATAGAGAGAGAGAGAGAGAGAGAGTAGTATGGGTTCTTATTTCTGTAGCGGAAGACAATACGGAGGCACGCAACTGAGTATCATGAATGAAGGAATGAATGAAATAATTAGGGACATGAATATGTACATAGAAAACTATAGATTCGTAGTAGGTAGAGAGTTGAGACTCCGTTGCAATTGAAATGAGGAGAGAATTATCATATTATTCCTGGAGGAATTGTATGGACTGGGAGTAAAAGTCGTTTGTGTGGCTGGTAGAAAGGAAAACCGGTTTTGGCTAATCAAGTCTGGTGTGGTGGCTCTTCTCTTGTTTCTTATTGTCAGTAAGTAGTGGGTGCATGTACCTGATATAATTTAGTGGTGGCTGTTGTGTGTGTGAGTGAGTGAGATGGGACTGGACTGTGCACTGCTCTTCGCATTGTCTGAGTTGCATGTCTCAGAGTCGGTGGAATCCTTTCTATCTCTCCATCTGCTGTTAGCTAAGTAGTTGCCCAACTCGGCTGTGTGTTGCTTAGGTAAGGGAGGCTCGTCCGTCCGTCCGTCCGTCACAAATTCAGTTACTCTTCTTCATTCATTCCCTTCTCATCGCACTCATTTATCTTCACTTCCTTAATGCCTTCCTTTCCTCTGGCTTAGATTTTATTGCACCACAACTCCGTCTTCCTTTTCTCTCACAAACTTCCCACTACTACTGTCTTAACTCTTGGAGCTAATCCTAATTCCCTCTCTCTCCTTATTTATCTACAAGACTATTTTCTTCTCTGACAATCAATTCAATGCAATCAATTAGTGGAGGCCTCCGTGAGTGACTCTTTTAGGCTATAGCTAAGGATGAGCCACAATTATGACGGAATGCTAGAATTACTTTTACCCAGCTCCTGCTGCCCATTCATTATTGACTTCTCCAGATTAAAAGATTTGAATGGGATAGAAACTTTTATGGCTGTGTGAAGGATGTAATGGATGTTAGAGTTGTATTTAATGTAAAGCATCATTTCTCTATAAAATTCATTCATTGCTTTTGCCAGGTTTCCGTGACTAATAGCTTCTTGTCTCACGCCCACTTATACACACAATGCAACTGGCCTGTGCCCAGTGGCCCACTCCCACCCGCGTGCATTGTGGTGCCCCTGCTTCTACTCTGATATTTATAGCTCACATGCTCAATGAGAGCTCCTTTTATTTCTCAGCTATTTACATTGCATTATTATTATTTGTAGGATGCTGACTTTAAAGCAAGTAATTTGAATTATATTCCTGAATGCTCGTCCCGACATAAAGCCAATAATGGACAATGAGTTATTTATTGAATCCCTCGTGATGTCAAAGTAAGCCGTCATGTTCTCCTGTCCTCTCCTCCTCCAACTCCTGATGACCAACAACAACGACACAGCTACAACACACAAATACAAACAAACAAAGCCCCATTCTCCCGTCCTTATCCATACACAGAAATACTGGCCCTTGCCTACAGAACTTTGTTGAGTTGTTGAGTAGGGCTAATAAATAATAAGGAAATAAAAGTGGAGGAAAAGACGGGAGAGCGCCTACACCAACTACTCCCACCTGGCACTATCTTTACATGTACGACTTGTAAATGCAGAGATGTAGAAGAGATAATAGACAGAGGAACTTATATAGTTCAATGTATTCATGCCCAAATGACTCGACCCGTGTCCATTTCCATTGTCTGTCAGCTTGGGTTATGCAACTCTGGCGTTTTTGTGCAATGAAATGCAGGGAGGCTATAACTGCCGTGTCATTTGCTAAACAAGAAACCGAAACTGAATTTTACAATTGATTTACTACTTTTCTGTTCTTTCCATCTCTCTGCATACAGGCAATGATATTAGCCATGTAAATCGGAATAGAGATGTTAGCAGCACGCTGTGGCTTGTTAGCTAAATTATCGAAGGCTGGACTTGACTCTATAGACACCCAGCTCGGGCAGATTACATTGTCAACGTCAACTCAAAGCCAAGACCTTTCTTTTATTCTTATGCAACGTCCATTATTTCCTTAGCTTGGTTTGTTGTGACGATTCAGAATCCTGTACAATGAGCAACAGAGGAGACTCCATGTAGATATGGTCTACCTACAACAGCAAACACAAATATTATTAGATGTACGGCTGGACAGAACATCTTTTCTTATTATTAGACTCCCAACTTACAACTCCAGTCCTAACCTACAGCAACGTTCACATAAAACTTTAGCATGCATGATTTATTATTTAAGCGCCCTCATTTTTATTCATAGCATTATGCATTACATTTCATCTGCGTCATAATTAATATTTTTCTAATTCAAATGTAATGTCGAAATTACAAAAAAAAAAACTACAAAAAAAAGTAACGCACTAAGAAAAAAATTATCTATGAGCTTATTTGCAGAAAATAAATATTATGCAGGGTTTAAATTCTGCACGTAGGGAATTTATTTCGTCGGATGTAGCGCAATCCGGACGGTTGTTCTTGCCGGAGTTTAGTTCTTGTTACCAGTTGTTCTTTTGTAAGTTTGTTTTCATTGCCGTGTTGCCCCTTAGCCACAGGCGCTGATGGATGTTCAAGTACCTT
>JAAAYG020037819.1:0-13678 GCA_009936455.2 Tomocerus minor
ATTTTACTGACTATCGAAGGATAGAATTTACTGAACATTATTTTATATAACATTTTTATTAGAGCACGGCCCCCACAAAGTAAGTATTTTTATATAAAAGAAAAAATAACTATCTGTAATGCAGAGCTTCAAAATTACTTTATTTGTTCATTTGAAGGCTTTCGTTTTGTTGGTTTGCCATTTATTAATTCTTTTGATTTGAAAATAATTTACTTCATAGAAAATTAACTTTTAAGTGGGCGATTTGGAGAATAATATTTTGTAGAATTTTGTTTTCTGCCCACGTGAACATGCACACGTTACTTGTTATGTGCGCAACGGTAGCAATGACATCTGTATGCATTGTCAACGCGTACTACCCGCATGGAGGCACGGGTTGTTTCATTGGCTCTTCCTGTACGGCAGATATACCCGAAGGAATGTGCTGGCGATTTTGCTCGGGTAGCTCGGGTCCATGGTGCTACACTGCAAAAAATTGCACTCGCAACAAATGCTATACGCAAGCTACCTGTTCCGGTTCCAGTTGCCCATCCCGTGACACGAGCGGATGTGTCACAGACTGCACTGGTCCTGACCCAGCAGACTGCAGTAACATTCATTTATTATTGCCATTTCGTTTATTATTACTATATAATAAATAACAACTAACTAAATAATAATTGTTTATCAAAATAATTATTATTTAGTAATTTGCAGTGATTTAGTGTTACCTGGATGCTAACAGTACCTATCCATTTATTTTAGTTTTTTAAAAAGTTTTTGTTGAAAAGTGAATTAAGTAGGTACTCCGAGTGCCTATAGCTGAATTTTTTATTAATAAAATAAAATTTAAATACTTCGGGAAATATGCATAGTTTTCTCATGTGTATTTGTTTGGATTATTAAATAATACCAATTAAGAAAGTTTTTAATGAATAACAATAATAATAATAATTTATTGACTGCTTCGAAATGAAGTTGCCTTAAAAACACAGTTAAATAATTCAACAAGTAACATAACAAAATGGGGAATTAGACATTTTAAGATCAATTGCTTTAAAGAGATGATTTTGTAGCAATGAAGCAGATCTCTTAACGGCCAGTGTAGCAGCATACTCCGCTACTTTTATTGGAAGTTTCATTTGTTTTAGAAAGTCCATAAAGAATTAGTAGGCTAATTTATTCCATATCTAATAGAACATACTAACCACCGCACCGTGGACACTTGAGTTGGATTTAAATGGATGTCTGTGTCAAATTTGTGTATACGTACAAATTTTCATTGCCAAGATGACATTATGACATTTGGTATCTCATGAAGACATGATTTTGAAATAACGTTAGAATCATTCTTTATTATTTTCAAAAAATATAATTTATTGTTTTTCAATTGTCAACAGGTAACTCAGGAGAGCAGAGTGTGATAGCTTGTGAAAATAACAAGGCCGTTCTTCGTTGTACAGCTCCAGGAAAGAAAATTAAAATTATTAACGCCAATTACGGAGCCTGTTGAGAAAGTCTGCCCCTTCAACCAGCCGAGCGTTCCGACTACAAACTGTATGGCCCAGAATTCCAAGAGTAAAGTTGTCGAAAAGTAAGAAACAATAGAACCGTTGCATTATTTTTTTCCCCGCCCCCGGCAAACAAAATTACCTATTGCACCCGTATAGTCCCGTTCTTTTTTAATTTCTAAAAGCAAATTGAAATTGCGACTTTTTGTCCTGAGCTATTCAATTATGATCATTAGACATTTACTTTAAAAAAAGTAATTTTATGACTTGTGGTTATGGTTTAAAATTTTCTTTTTCCAGATGCGACGGGAAAGGGAGCTGTGAAGTGGAATCATCTAATTCGGTTTTTGGGGATCCTTGTGAAGGTACCTACAGATATTTAGAAGTACAATATAACTGCCTCTAATGCTAATGGCTTCATGAAGACTTAAATAAAACCTTGGAACAGTGCAGTTCAAACTTATCGTTAGTATGTTCAAGGAAAACAAGAAACTAACTGCTGCTTATTGAGGTTCCAGTTTGTAATTAAATGTTTGAATTGTGTACTTAGCAGTGTCTATTGTCATATCATATTATGACTGCTTGCAATAAAGATTTTGTGTCGATTTGTAAATAAAATATTTTTTATTTGACGCACGGGTATGAGAGCAATGCTGAGCATATCCCCATCAATAAATAGCGGAAGCTACTTTATGGGAATACCCAGTCTGTCTGTCTACTTGTCCGTAGGTGCCATAACTAACGAACGGTGTGAGGTTCATCAATCTGATGTTGTGTTCTTGGGGTCCCAGCGTATAGAATGTAGGCTCAATCGGACGACACCGTCATCTTTTACATCGTTAAGAACCATAGTAATTGACAAAGGGTTGGATGCGAACCCAATAAACGAGACTATGTCGGGTTGATGTCACAAATCCCAATGGTTAGCCAATGGCAATAAATAGTGATAAATATTAACTCGGTTTTATTGCTAACTCCTCTTACAAACTATTGTTGTTAATTAATTAAAATCATCCCTGTGCATCATTCATATTTATTATTTCGATTTACCAGTGAGAAATATTATAGAATAGCCTACGTGCTTAAATCTGGCCCTTAGCGAATATCCTACGAATGTATTTACAATAGAAGTATTCTACGTACATATACAGAGAAATAGATGAAAACAGCGAGTTATAAAAGAGCTCTAGAGTGAATACAATTATAGAGCTAAGAAACAGGTAGCCACATAGAATAAATATTGTGTGGACTTTCATTTGTAAGTTTATTTTGACCGGCCGGGAATCTTGATAAGTAATTACTGAAAGTTCATGAATAGCGGGCAGAATTCCCATAAACAATTCCTGGGCATCCCAAAGAATAAAAAATCCTTTCTCCTTCATGCGCTGAAAATAGGAGTAGAATTTTAATTGATGCCCATTGCTGAATTTGTAAGAATAGGACAACTTGGTCACTGACTCAACCGTTAACATGCACTCACCATCCGAAGAAATCTTTTTTGGAATGGTCGGCACAATGACTGGGGCGTATTCAATTGCCATGATTCCAAAATATTTAATGGAGTAATTAGTAACTAATCTTAGAGATACCATGTAGTAATCGTTGTCAGCTGACTTCACCGGGTTTTCAATTTCCCAAATGTATTTGTAAACACTTGAATTAATCCGTGATGACATGTTATACTCTGAGAGAAGATCCGCGCCACTGTGACTTATATCCGCTCCGTTGTGTGTCATCCACAAAAACTTGTAATCATTATCAAGGAGTTCTTTGAAATTTTGGAATTGTCTTTTCTCTGGTGGCGCAATGATTTCGCTAGTTATATACGTCCCGTACATGATGGTGATTACAAATCCAGTTATCACGACACATAAGAAAATAATATTCTTTTTGTTAGTGAATACCCCTTGATCTAAAAGAGCGCCTACTAAGGATATAAAAACCCAACCAAGTTTTCTTTCGGCAGACGAATGGGACATACCAAAAGCTAAAATCAAAAATGAAGTTGGAAATAGAGTGATAATCAGGATCCAACAATAATCGTCAAAAGTTCCTTTAATTAGAACTGACAGGGGGACATCTAAGAAAGTAGATGAGCTCTCGCAGTAGTACGGAATATATTCAAAGGCCCAATCAAAAAACATTATAGAAGAAGAATTATATGAATACATATCCGTATAAACCGAAGACATATGAATAACTCCATAGAGTTCTTCCAAATATTTTTCTCTCTTTCCATAAATTGCAGTGAAATTTAATCTGTCGGCCATTGTCTCCACTGCCCTAAACGTCGCATAGCATAACGCAGTGTCGTTATAATTTTTGGCGACCGTGTAGAAGTTCAGTTTGCATTTTGGCCAGGGTGCAGGATCGTCCTGAGGAAACAGCTCTGTAAATCCTCCGATCTTGGTACCTTGCAGATCGTCATTGACATCATCCCAAATTCTGCGCCAATCTTTTAAATCAGAGATTTCAATGTCCATGAAAGATTTCAATGTTGGGTCCAAATTATTGTGAAGACGTCCGGTGTATAGAAATTGATGGCCTCGATTGGCGACGAGTAATAAAAATAGCGGACTCACCAACTCTTTTCTCACGATTGATATCCATTTGTGTTGCACCCCTTCATATTCTTTCTTGTCGAGAACAACTACAAATGAAGAAGAGGAAAGCCGGATGTCTGTGCCAAAATATTCCGATAATGTCACAAAAGTTTCATCTGGGTGTAATAAAAAATTTATTCTGCATAAATTCTTGGAAAAACTTGGTTCCCTATCTTTTGGGGATTCTGAATTTTCTGAATATCTAGAATGATGACTCACAGTTCCCGGTTGCTGAATTTCACTGAGCGACAAAACGTCCTCAACGGAATGATTGAAAGTGACGATATTAAAATCACAGTTTTTATTCAATTCAAAATATGAGGAGACATATATGTTGGCTATACCAGAGGTGACAAAGGAAATTAGACCTAGAAATATGTAGAATTTATTAACACACATTTTTCATCACTGATTCTCGTGTCAAATATTCAAAGAACTGAAATGTAAAATCAGTTTCAACGGATTGGGTTATTTGGGAATGCTTTGTCAACACCAATTCTCAGCTTGTTTATAATTTATAAGTGGAATTCACTTAGATGGCCTGGGATATCTCATGTGTAGTATCCCATCCAGGATTAAATTATTTACAGGAAATTAACTACTTTGTTATAGCTCAGGTTCTTTCCTTTTTTAACTTCAGGACCTGTTAGATACGTAAGAGTCGATTTTCAAGTTCTCGTTCAAGTCTGTTTTCCTATTCCGTAGGTCGACGTGGTAGGAATATAAAATAAACAAATAGCACCCTGACTTTCTAAGAAAATCAAGGCTTTCCTTTTAAATAACTAATTTACAAAGACTTGTGTAGAGTCGTGATCTTCGACGAAATCAATGAATTGCGTGTTGGTATTCTGAGAATAATTGGAGGTTATACAGATAGACATAGCCTTCTGTCATGTGTGTGGTTTCTGTTATTAAATATTGCAAATATTATTTATCTATTAATAATTTTAATTATATGAGCCTTTTCCACGCACGGCTGCCTTCGAGGTTACAGCAAACACAAACGGCCGCGAAAAAGGTGAAATATAACTTATTTTATCGTACTATACTTTTATTTCCCAAATGTATTTGTAGGCAGTGAAATTGATTGTTGACGGCAGGTTATATTCTGCGAACAGATCGGCTCCATTATGGTTGATGTCGGCTCCATCATGCACTATCCATAAATATCGATAATTATATTCCACCTTTTTCGCGGCCGTTTATGTTTGCTGTAACCTCGAAGGTAGCCGTGGGTGGAAAAGGTTCATATAATTAGTATTATTATCGAGAAGTTGCTTAAAATTTTCAAATTGTCTTTTGTCTGGTGGGGCAATAATTTCACTTTTGATGTAAGTGCCGTACACAATTTTTTTCTTTTGATAACCTCTTGATCTAGCAGACAGGCAATTAACGATATGAATACCCAATTAATAATTGTTTTAGCCATTTGCTTTTCGGGCATGTACTACAACCCGTTAATCAACGTCATTGTAATGTATGTTGGTAATAAATGATGTTCAATATTATTTTCAAATGGTTTATTGTGTTCAGCAATGTTGTAAGACTTTATCTAATTTTCAATGAAATTAATGGCTAATGGCATTATTTATTACGCAATAATTGTAATAGGTTTTTCTCTATAAAAGAAGCTGGTATTTATCATTGAAATTCAGTCGTACACACTACTGCTGATAACTCACCACTGTTGAACAAGTATTCCATACTACAATATATTATTCCTTTCAAAGATGTTGCCTATTTGTGAAATATCGGACAGAGGTTCCCTCCTGGGTCTGGACAACCTATTGAAATTTTAAAATTGAGTTATCACTCTGTCTATTCCTACGACAAAATGAAAAAAAAAGCATTTTGTCATTGAAATTTATTTAACAAAAATATATTTGAAATAATACAGTCATTAACAGAATGGTAATTTTGACCGATGTACCACAAATGTGCAAAATCTTTGACAACAACAATAAACGGTTTTTGAAATTGTTTTTGTTTTGTAAGGACACTAAAATGAAGCTGTTGGCAACGTATTTGGCAATTCTTCTGGTTTTCGTTGGCTCCATGTATGAGGAGGCCCAAGGTACGTTTAATTACCCCAAGCAAATTATAGCAAATATTTAAATAGCTGCAAACACAAATGACTTTTTGTGAACTACAGGGAGTGTCATCGGAAGTCTGCAAAGAGGAAAAAGGAATGGAATGGGATATGACCCTAACAATTGTGTTTGGACGGATTGTAAATGGGAGTCTCATTTTATATCTTGTCCACATGGTCAGGGATTTTTATCCAAAGCTGTAGAAGTATCTAAAACCGATTGCACTGGAATTAAAGTCAAAGGAAAATGCTGCAAATCTTTAGAGGGTTAATTTCACTGATTATATTTACTGTCTGCTTAGTTTACCAAAAACATTCCATGCATCTACATAAAATTCACAAGCAATATTATTATACTGAAGTTTTTTTTAGATTAAATAGACAAATCTATATTAATTATTATGTAGAATAATTATGTAAACCGAAAGTAGGAAATAATAAAAGTAAATATAAATGATCCGATATGTGATCAGCCAATGTGCAGCGATACTTTTCTATATGAGAATTTACCTAAACTTAAATCTGAAGATATAATTGCTAAAAATTGGCATTGGTATTTGTAATTGCAGTTTACTCATACTCTAGACAAATGTTTATTATTATGAAAGAAATATTTCATTTATTAATATAAAAGGTAAAATGAATGGTTAAAAAAAGTTTAGTTAATAAATATATAAATGAATGAATTATAAATAAATGAAATAAATATATAAATAAATAAGTTATAAATAAATTTAAATAAATATATAATGCATAAATTCACAATTATTGTGTGCAAACCCCATTTCTGAAATATTTTGGTCCACTCTGAATCCCTCAAAGAATGCCAAAATTATTGTTGCGCACTTATGAAAAATTAAACAGCGTGGTTAAATCGACTATCGGCTTTCTGTTGAAGACTCCTTTATATAGCATAGCTACAGGTATGTAAATTTGTTATTTCTAGCTTATCTTTGTAAATTCTCTGATATTATAGGCCATTTTTGCAACGTCCATAATAGTATCACTGGGAGTGCAATGTGTGGACATTGTTTGGAACATACGCATTTGGTGCGAAATATGTCTATGAACAAGACATCCTATGAATGTTAAGTCCTTGAATGACTTGAATGCGTACATCCATGCGATATCATTATGTAATTTGAGTTCGCGCTGTTCATCCAACCGCGAAGAGAAAAGAGACGTCATCCATTTTTTGGTCTTATCTCTAATTAGTCACGCCTGAAACTCTTTAGTGGGAACCGTAATATAGATCTCAGGAACGGATTAAGGTAGAACGTCCAAACTTTTTTAAAGCACGAGATCGTCTCTACCAATCAGATTATTTTTTTTAATCGAAAAAATCTGGACAAAGACAAAATTTAAAATTTTCTGTAATTTCATTTTTATTACAATGGCATAGAGAAAAATATGTACTTCATATGTTGTGTACCAGTCCGTCTCTGCCACATGTAGTGTAGTACACCTGTATGTGACTAGTACAAACAAGTTTGGAGTTCGAGTCTCAGCTGGATATAATATTCTTAACCCCACATCTCAGTGACCTCGTGTTGTCTGATGGATAAGAAATGATAGTAAATTACTAGATCGCTAATTAATACATTTATGGCATGGCCGGATCCAAAGGGGGGAGCAGAGGGACCGCCCCCCCCCGAAATGCAGAGAAAAAGAAAATATTTTTGAAAAATGCTCAAAATCTTCCCCGTGATAGTAGCCATTTTTCATCAATTTTTAGGTTTAAACAGCCATTTTTTTTGCAATACATGCGAATATAGCGGTCATAAATACTGCAATAAAATGTATTTGACTTCAGCCCCCCGTCCCGAAATTTATTTCTGCATCCGACCTTGATTCATGGAATATATAAGTTCGGCGCTCCCATTTGACGGCACTGGACAGTAGTTCTACGGTACCTACTGCATCTTAATAGTATGAGCTGCCTGTCAGGGCGGGGATAATCTTCGAGGTTATACCAAAATACATACTGCCGCATAAACACATAGTATTTATTTTTAATGCATAATAAGTAACTGCAACGATGACATAATATTGGTATGAACATGTGTGAAATATAATTTTCTTGTACGCAACACTACTTAGCATTTAACACAACTCAAATACAGAGCTGTCTGTACCTTTTGTTGCGTTCTGGGCTAATGTTTTTTTTTTCGATTTTGGGGATTCTTAACAATGCATGAACTTACATTCTTATCGCTTACAACTTACTATGCATTAATAAAGTGATACGTAGGGTAAACAAACACTATCTAAAATGCAACAGTAAGTTCATTAATAATAGACGATCATAGGAATTCTGAAATGCTACGGCATTTAATTTTTTATGTTAGGTATTGAATTTTGATTGAAAGAAAAATAAAAGGAATTTGTCATAGTCGATTGAAATCTTCTATGAAATATTCGAGCTGGATTTGAGAAATAGTTATTGCTGACAGCCAAGATCTTGTGGTAAAAATTAGTTTTAAAGAGCAAACATTCAATTACAAACACAATGATGCAACTAAAAATAAATGAAACGAAAGCAAAAAATACAGCAGTAACTTTCATGTTTAGGTTGACTGGCACTGGCTGAATATCTTTATGAGCTATCGATTCAGCTATGCTAGAGCCTTTATATGTCGTGAACGTTTGAATCAGATGAGATATTTCATTGAACATCCCCGTCTCAAAAAAATGTCGACTGAATTTGGAAAAATCCTGATTATAACATCCTGTGAACGTGGAATAGCGAGTGGTTGTTCGTGATTCTTTTGTAGCTATATAATACTGTGTCTTTAGTTCTGGATAAATCACCCGCAAGAGCGTCTGTATCAACTTAGCAATTGAATATTCGGCTAGCGAAACCAATTTCTTATTCCGTCCATATTTCAACGTGTAGAATACATTCAAAATTTCTTTTGGGATAGAATTTTCAGAACTATGGTAAAAAAGGTTTCGAAAGTCTTTCAGTGGCATATTTTTCAAAAGTTCAAATCTGCGTCGAATGTTTTGTGAAACTTGCTTGCTATAAATTTTCATAGCTTTCTCTAGAAAATCTATAATAATGAATTTCACATCCTGAACGTCAAAATTTAAAAGGTTGGCATAAATCACGGAATTCTGGTTCAATAGCCCTTGTTTATGGTATTTTTCAAAATCAAAACTGGCGTGAACTCCGCTGTTTATGAGAGCAGAAAAATTTTGGTTCCTTACAGATTTGTTTCCATAGGTAGCGACTAAGTATTTAAATCCATCTTGGAAAAGTTCTTCCATGTTCTCCTTTATGATTGGTTTTGGGGCTGCGACAACTTCTCAATTGTTATAACACTTTCGTAAAGAATTCCAAAAAAGGTGGAGACAAGGGCGTATAAAAGCAAAACCTTGTTAGATACGGGCGTATGATTTTGCCGTAACATAATGGAGATTCCGTCAAACCATAATGGTGGCCATTTGGATTTTTGATTCAATAATTTTCGTAAATTAATGTACGCCATCACAGAAAGATACAAAACAATTAGGATGCACCATGATGTATAATCGTAAACGCTGTTTATCAACATCCCAAATGATATATCCTCGTAATTAACTTGAGGTGTTGAGTAAAGAATTACGAATTTCATTTCCTCAAAGGCAATCATTTTTGATGATGGGGAATATCTGCACCCTTCGCAGTCAGTTACAGATTCGATAAGTCCGCAATGTTTCTGTAGTGCTTTCTGTGCCACCACTCTAATCGTAAAATTGAAATGAATGGATAATAATTTTATTTGAATAGAATATCTGTCAGGATCCAAATATCTCATAACGTCGCGGTGTTTCATAAACATTAATGGAGATGTTTGCAAATCTTTGAAAGTATCGTGTGCAGCATAGCTCAAATGAATTCCAATCACAGTTCCGTACAAATTAAGGAATTTGGTTTCTTTTTCTACTATTTCTTGAAGTGATAATTTACTTTTAACCCATCTCAATCGTACTGATCGTTTTCCGTAATGCATTTTGATTAATATCGGCCATGATCCTTCTTTGTAGTTTTCGGCCATAACGAAAACAAAAATAGGCACTGAAAATGTTTGGAGAAATCTTGAAGATTTTGAAATTATTTGACTTTTCTTTTTTAAAACAATGAAGAATATGTTGCGCTTGTTATAGCCTCGAAAAGAATTTAATCTTTTTGATATTTCATTTTTATTCTCAATTTCATAAAATACATTCAAAGTATGTCGCTCCTTCAGACAAAAACTTCTCTCATTCCCTTTCACAAATGACTTGCAGCGCCTTTCGATCAGCCATGGTTGGTTATGTTGATTCTTACTCAGAAAAATTTCTACTGCGTCATATGAACTACAGTAACTTAGGAAAAAGTCGTAGTTTCTGTATCTTTGTAATATGAAAGGATAACTTTCGTCCTTGTAATCATTACATCCGGCAATTTTTAAAACTGAATATATCAGAATCCATTTAGTCATCGTTTTTATGTATTTATCAAAATTAAATTCGAACAAGTGCTTGGTTTTAAAGAATTCACTAGATGCCATTTTTTGTTCACTAATTCTATTATATAATTATAATAGAATTATATAAGTTATTTCTTTTGATTAGTAAATTTTGAAAACTATGATAATCCCAACTTTCTAAGCAGCAAAGTAACTGTTTCAAATGCTATAATTCGAACTACCTGCATTTAAAAAGCAATCTTGTCAATGAATTTCATAATCAATATTTACACACACCTATCAAGCAGCTTATTGGTGATGGTGAGGATTGACTGTTGTTTCTGTTTATTCCGTTTTGTGAAAAATTACTCTTATCATACCTTGAAGATGTATTTTGAGGTAATATTTGTCGTGCACTCTTTCTTTCAAAGTCCGATGCACCTTTGAAAACATATTTACTGGTTCGGCCTAAATTTTAAAATATTTTCTGGCGAAAATGTTTTTGCCATGTACAAAACTTTTTAAAAAATATTTATATAATGAATATTTTTAAATACATACATGCATTTAAAGATTCAGACCAGTATTGCCAGGACGATATGGTAAAATGCAATTTCCTTTCGAGCATAGGATTGCATTGCAGAAACTTGAATTGTTATGCCAACATTGGTTACATGCTGAACTTACATTTACATGTTGCAGTAGATTACAGGTTACATTCTTTACATTCTGAAACACAGTTGCTTGTGTTTCAGAATTAAAGAGAACTTTGTTACAAAGAGTTATTTAATTTTATTGGTGTCCCATTGATAGCATGTTATAATTATAATATACCATCAACAAAATAATAACTACTCAAATTATATCGCTAGTCATGCTTTTATAAAATTTTTTGGTGTATATCTGAATATTTCTACTTCATGATCATGCTCTTGATTACAACTGCGCGTGTCTAATAATCTGCGCGCCAGTGGGAACCATGACTTTTCTTCTTGGCACCCTCCTTTGGATCAGGCTCTAAAACTCCAAACGGTCACTTTTTAGCTTTTTTTCCATGGAACACTCCAGAACAAATCAAAACAATGTCGCACAATGGGCAATATAATTTTAAAACGTCTGAATGTCATGGTAAGATATTGCACATATAAAATGCAAAATAGCAATAGCTTTGCAACATATATCTGGGGTATAGGAATTTTCGATGGCACTGACAATGAATAAAATAGTTAAGGTTATCAGATTTTGAAGGTTTTATTTTTTCGACATTACATTGAAAAGAGATTTATTTTTCAAATTACATATTCCTTTTTTTTTAATTCCTCAATCGAAAAAATTAAAGGAATATAAAATGTTCAAATGTTATGTACTTTCTATAAAACTCCTGCCCACAGAATCTTCCGAACGAAGTACAATAACAAAATTATGTTGGTGCGAATCATAGATAGTAACATTTTGAGCACGTAATGTCCTTTTAACTTTTTCGATAAACTCAATCAAAAAGAATCCAATCTTTTTGATATTTCATTTTTAATTGTATAAAATGCATTTATAAAATGTCGTTCTTTTGGATAAATATTTTTGCTCTCTAATTGCACAACTGCATTGCAGTGACGCTCAGTAAACCAAGTTTGATAGTATTGACTCCTATTTAGGAACATTTCTACTGCATCATTTGAGCTATAGTAGCTTAGGAAAAGGTCGTAATTTTTGTATCCGTGCAGTTCTAAAAGATAATTACTTTAAGGACTGCACCCAACAGTTCTTCATATATCGCAATCCATTTAATTGACATTGCTTTGCAAATAACAAAATTCAATTTTAATAAGTTTTATAAGAATTTGGCTCACCAAGAGTTTTGAAAAATATTGATGTCTGCCTTTTCTTCTGACTCGTCAACATTGAAAACATGATAAACACAACTTTCCAAGCACAAGAAAATTTTGAAATAAAATTTCAACTACCAGCGTATTCAAATAAAAAATATCTTGTCAGCCAACTTCATGAATGGATAGTTTAAATTTCCTATAAAACTGTTACTGCTTATTATTGTCAGCCCATTCTCGATGATGGGTTATTTTTGTATTAATATTTTGTTTTTTGTACAAAAATATTTTTTTCTCAAAAGCAGAAAAGCGTTAACAATTTTATTTAATTACATTAGGACCCAATCTTTCAAATTATATTTTCAAGGAAATGTTTTTGCTTAAGGACGGATAATACAGTTTCAATTACGAATGCTGCCAATTTTTATGACGACAGAAAAAAACTGTGTTTAAAACCGATTTAAAAATTGGCACGACGTAAAACATTTTTTGTCGTTAAATGCCGTAAATATATGATGTATGTATATAATATTTGCGGACATACATATATTTACGGCTTTTAGGGTATGGTGGAATTAAAAAAACGTGCGGCATTGACGGTATGCCGCAATTGAAAATCGTGTGGCATTTATAGCATGCCGCAATTAAAATTCGTGACGAACTTTAATTCAATCCAGCCGTATAATAGTTCTCCAATATGGCCATGATATAATAATTGGATTATAAGACGCTATTGCCTATTTCCGACGATAGAACTGCAATGAAAGGATTTTTTATCATGCTTGATAAGATAATTTGTCATATAATTGTCTAAACTGCCATTCAAAAATTGTAATTATAGGGGGACAAATTGCTTTTTATAATCCATTTGCATTGTAGTCACTTCCGAAATTATAATGAAGTTTCATGTTATCGTGCAATTTTTTGCGTGTTTTGGTATACATATTTCCTTGCATACAAATTTCCACCACACGTCCCAAATTCGTGTGTCCATAAAAGCCATAACACGTTCCGCATTCGTGTGTCCATAATTTTCACTTAATCATGTTTAAGAGTAAAGCTTTTTTCCAGAGATACCTTGGAATTCCTTGCAATAAACTAACTGTCCAAGCGACGTTGATTTATTTCACAGTTAAAATGCACAATTACATATATTATATACTCTGATTTTCAGTACGAATACGGACTGCGAAAGCACGGCCTATCGATCCTTTTGGCTTCGAGAGTTTCGAGCAAGAGG